>OVAY01000251.1:0-73474 GCA_900406395.1 Kernera saxatilis | reverse complement strand
AACTATAAAAATAAGTTAATAGAAATAAAATATAAATCGGTGAACATAAAAAAATTAAGTCAATACTTATAACAAGTCAACTATGTAAAAAATCAACAAAAAAAAATCATACTTTAAAATAAATAAATCGATTTAGTTTTTTTTTTAAAAATCATACTTTAAAAATAACTTTCTATTTTTTTATTTAATCAAAATTTTAGATAGCGATTAATTTAAATATTAATTATTAGTTTATTAAATATTTAAATTAATTATTAATTTTAAGTTTTTAATTCTTTAATTTAAATTAATTACGAATTTAAATTTTTAATTTTAAAATTTTATTTTATTTAATGTAGATAATAACTACTTAATTAACAAATAAGGGTATTTTGGTCATTTCTCATTTTAAAAGTTTAGTTTTCAAATTTTTAAAAGATTTAGTGTATTTTTCAAATTTCTGATAAAATTTAATGTATTTTAAAAAATCTCCCAATTTTTTTATAATAAACAAAAAGTTTAGTTAACTACAATATTTAGTTTTTTTTTTTGTTTTTCTTTTGCCATACAATATTGAATATTACGCGCATCTTTGAGAGATATTACGCGTATTTTGGCTCCGAATGGAGAAAGCGGTTATGGCAGAACGGATCAAGCGGATCTGGAAGAACAAGTGTGGATCTAGCAGATCTGGTGGATATGGCGGTCCAAAATATATATTTAAATGGTAAAAGCGGATCTAGCGGTGCAGATACATACATAAATATGTAGATATACATAAAATAAATTTAAATACATAAATATATAGTTATAAATATGTAGATATACATAAAATAAATTTAAATACAATACAAACATATACAAAAACAAAAAGTTTATTATTATATATTTTAATTTTATTTCAATATTTTGACACTTTTCAATTGATAAATACATGAATAGTATAAGCACATTTTATTTGAAGTTTTACTGTTCATATGCTTTTACTTTATTTGTTATTTGATCCACTTGTTTTTTTATTAAAATATTTACTATACATAATTATTATAAATGCCAATATACATGCGCTCCCTCTGTTTTATGCTTGAGCCGTCTTTATACCACTGTACCATTTAACATTGTGAATGGCAAAATAATAATGGTTCCTCCACTTTTGCGTATGGACCGTCTTTGAACCGGTTTCCATTCAGGGCCTTTGTTATTTTTACTTTCTTTTTGCGTCTCCAGACACACATTTTTATCCCATTAGGCCATTATAGGGAAACTGGGATCGAACCGGGTTATGATTTAAATCGGATACTTCGGTTTATTGTCTTTATCCCCTTTTGCTGTAGCAAAATAATGTCACTACAAAATCTAAATCCCCTTACAACAGTAGATTCATAAGAAACTAGCGCAACAGCTTTTGACCAATCTTTACAGGTCCTATATACCTTCTCGAGTATCTATCTATACACTGATTAGCTTTCTTTAAGAATACTATTCGACTTCAGTACCCCTATTGTACAACTCTGGTTCGATGTGGAATCTTGAAGATGGAAGAATAAATTACCTGACAAGATGTCATCTCCTCCCAAAAGGGTAGTTACAGAACTTATGTAGCTGAAGAGGCATGGCAAAACCTACTTATACACGCATTCATTTGGTAAGAACCCATCCTCTTTCATTTTCTTAAACAGAGCATCAGCTTCATGAATTAGGCCTCGCCTACAAAATCCCGATATCATTGCAGTGTATGTTACAACATTAGGCTTCATTCCTTTGGCGAATAGGCTACAAAATAAATCAAAGGCATCTTCCACCTTACCAGCCTTGCACATCCCTTGAATAATGATAGTATATGTAACAATACTAATATCCATATCTCTCTTTCGCATGTATTCGAATATCATCACTGCTTTCTCTACGTGCCCGTTATAACATAGACCATCTAACAGAACGTTGTAGGTCCTAATATCAGGAGGCGCACCATAAGAACCCATATGATTGAAAACTTCTTGGGCAACATTAGGTCTGCCTACTCGACAATAACCCTGGATAAGAGTGGTGTAAGTGATTGTGTTGGCAACTAATCCTTTTTGGAGCATCTCGTAGAAGATTTTCATCCCGTCCTCTACTCTCTTAGACTTGCAAAATCCATGGATGAGAGTAGTATAAGTCACGACATTTGGGGAGCACCCCTTGCTTTCCATCAAATAAAACATTTGCCTAGCCTCACCTAGGCGACCGTACATGCAAAACCCGTTGATCAGTGAGTTGTAAGTGAAAACGTTAGGATCTACAGACGATCGGATCATCACCTTGTACACTTCTTTAGCCTCCAAAAGCTTCCCAACTTTCACAAACGCATCGATCAATGCAGTGAAAGTGATTACACTAGGGTTGATTTTTCTCTTTATCATATCTCTCAGTAGCCAGGCTGCGTCGCTCCATCTACCAATATCACAAAGGCCGCTTACGAGAGAGTTGTAGGTAACAACATTCGGTCTAATCCCATTGGTTTCCATTTGGTTGAAAAGGTACAGCGCGTGATTCACATGTCTGTTTTTGCAAAGACAGTGAATCAGTGTGGTGTATGTCACAACATTAGGTCTATATCCCATTTCCACAATCTGATCAAATAAAGCTACAGCATCCTCAATTCTATTCCTATGACAGAATCCATTGAGCAGAGAAGTAAACGTGACGACATCAGGCTCAAAACCAAGTTTCATCATCTTCCCAAGGAAAGAAAAAGCGAGAGAAGGTTGAGAGGATTGGCAAAAACAATTCATTATGATATTGCAGGTATAGAGAACAGGCGAAATTCCCAGCAATTGAATTTGCGCGAAGAGAGAGATCACAACATCATACCTCTTCATCTTCGCAATTTGATTCAATACTATGGTGAAATCGACAATGGAAGGAAGCGGGCGAGAGTGAACCATGCGAGTGAATAAATCAAGAGCCTCATTGAACTGAAGGTTGTGAAGACCACTTCTCAAAATCTTTCGGTAACCAGAAAAAGATCGAATCCAGAAACAGAAACCCCAAAGTCTAAAGGAAGGAGCAGTTCCAGGACTACCTATCTCCAGGCGATGCCTATGAAGAAGAAACCTTTTTGCTATCGACGCACACCCAGTCACAATGGATCTACGCATTCACAATTTATGTCTCAGAAGTCATTTCACTGTAAAACCCTAAACCCTACAAAAGCATCGTGCGAGAGGGAGAGAGGACGAAAACCTAAACTCTCTCGTATTATTGTGGAAGAGAGAAGCACCACAAGTCTCGCGTATAGACCTGTAATTTTCCTTTCTTTTCCAATTATTTAATTAATTTAATTGATTAAAAATGTTTCTTTGTGATATTAATACTGCTTGACGAGAGTAATTCTTGTGCTGACTCTTTAGCTAGAAAGGTTGCCTCTTTCTTTCCCTATTATGGAGTTTTAGATAAATATACCCCAATTTGGTTAACTCCATTGGTGGAGAAGGATAAACAACAATGTTTAAACAGTATTTGAGTGGAATGAAGTTTAGTTGAGTTAAAAAATAAAATAAAAAATACTGCTTGACGAAGAGATCTTCTTCCAAGTTGTAAGAGCTTTAGTTGAATCTTTCACATCACGCCCATTCTTAGTGTAAAATTTATATTTGATTAAAGAATCACAAAAGGTCAACAAGACATGATATTAGCCAGAGAAATCAAGTTAAGTGCTCTTACAACTGAAAATTATACCCAAAAAATTACGACAAAAGATTTGACAAAACATTAGCTCGACGATGGCTTTACACGCCTACCCACATCGAACTGTACTTCAGAAAGACCGGTGATTCCAGCAGTTATCTTCTGACCTATCTTTACAGGTCCTATACCTTCTGGAGTACCTATACATACATGATACATTCACCAACTTTCTTCACAATACTATCATGAATGTTCTCGGCTTTAGTCAAAGCAAATCCCTACTCCAATGTTACAAACTTCGTTCGGTGAGGAACCTTGAAGATGGGAAAAAGAATTTACCTGTCAATATGACATCCCCTTCGAAAAGGGTCATTACAGAACTTATGTAGCTGATGAGGTATGGGACCTTGAAGATCATATCCTTTGTCCAACCCTTTTGTTTTGTCTCATTATCTACCTGTCACAGTCACAGAGATGGAAATTCTAAAAGGGAATAATATAGCTTGGCATGATAACACAGCAGGAGGAATCAAACCTTTAACCAAAGTTCCAGGTTATTGGGATCTAGCACCATTCCCTTTGGCAGCTAAAATCCAACAAAAGAAACGAAATTCAAGGTAAGAGGCCAAAAGAGTGTCTACTATAAGTAGCTAATAGGTTATGTTTGATACACTTATCAACTGGTGATGACAAGCATCCCAATCTCAGTTATACATAAAATCCCAGTGGACGCAATAACACTATGCAATCTGCTATCAGATCCTAGTTGCATATGCCGTGATCTCGGACGAAAGTAAAAAATGTGATGATAAAGTCACACTTTTCACATAAAGTCTCATCTCTGGAGGCTAATCTTCACATGGTTTGGTGAAAATAGCATTTTTGGGAAAGAGGTTCCAGATCATGACTTACAACGGAGCTGATGGGAGTGAAGGTATCCTGTCCTTTAGAAAGCGTACATGGGAGACCAGATGCCTGAAGACGAGAATTTAAACACCCCCATGATAAATGATATATGATTAAGCAAAAAATTGCATAAGCAGTTATATTCCCACGCCATAAAAGGATTGATGTGTATGCAAACACCACACAAACCCAAGATTTCGTTTACAGTAAAGGAAGGAAAGAAACATGGAAGCAATTGGCAAACATATGTTATGATCCCAGTCCCACACAGGGAAAGGTCGACCAATTTTGTTGGTTACGAGCTTATAAAGACCTTATCATCAGAGGGCGAGGAACGGAACAAATAATAAATGTCGAAGCACGAACATGCAAGAAGAGAAAGGATAAAAAAAATTAAAAGTGGAAACTATGTATATACAAACCCATAAATATCCATTGATACCAAAGACAAAGACAAATGGTTATCTACCATGGCAGAAGCTTGGATTTCCCTAGCAGTCATATCAAGAGCAAGCGCATATCCTAGAAAACCAGGAAAACAAAAATATGAAAGAAATATAAGAACATCATACATATTAGAAGGGGCACAAATAGTAAGATGAAGAACAAAGTCACAAACAATGGCTATATAACATAGAAGAATACATACCACAACCAGACACAGCCAACATCACAGACAAATAGGATTACCCTTGTTATACAATGCATCAATTAGTATATTTCCAAGTTATTGAAGTGAACCAAAAGTTAAAGACTTCATTCTCTCTATCCAGGAGGTTGCTCATGAGTCATTAATCAAACAAGATAACCATCAAGAACCTCAATTCGCAATTTCGGATGAGATGCAGACAAATGTATTTGAGCAGCTAATAAAATACCTCCAATGTAATCCATGGCTAACCGTTCTGGGACATCTCTTGCCTTGTGTCCGATTACTACAGCGAGTTCCACCTCATGGTGAAGTGAATCCAGAGGATGTGGGATCTCAATTGTTCCACCGTTTTCCAGGTACGACGAGGTTGGCTTTAAGAACACAATCGGGTCCTACTTCCAGTAGATTACAGCATAAACAGATAAAGTCAAACCAAAGATCAAAACTACATGAAGTGATATTACATGAAATCAAAATGGGAATCTTCCTGTTCAAATTTATAGAAGTATACCTTTGGGAGGGCGTTGCCAAGTTCTTTGGCGTGGGAAGCGTAATTGAGGCCAACGCCGACGATCTTCGTGCCCTGCTTGAACAACCTCTGAATCATCGATGTCGCCATTTTTGGGTCAAACCAAGTCAACACAGACCTTCTCAGGTTCGTGCTAGAAAGATTCGTTGTTGACTGAGTTACCGAGTCCACTCGGTGGGACAAAGGGGTCATAATATAAGACTTTGAAAGTCAGTGGCCAAAAGTAGAAAACTACTTAAAATGTATGGACCTAGTGCAAATAACTAAGCAACCACGTGATTCACGAATTCGACATCACATCACAGTTGATACCACGAGGTGGAATTTCAAGAAAACTGCTTAGCATACAATTAACATTTTTGATTTTTTCTAATCACCACGTAGCTGGGCATGTTAGAAACAAAAATGTTTTTTTTTTTTTAACATATATATATATATTTTTTTTAAATAAATTTCACCTGATCTACGAAACTCACAGTATCAAATAATCAACTATCAAATCACCAAAAATTGTGAGAACATGCTAACATTAATCAAAATCTCCAAAAATTCATCAGAAATAAAAATTTAAAAATTATTTATCCTCAATCAAAAATATTATTTCAGATCTACAGATTTCTTTCTAGAAAATTATGTTATTTGAAGGCAGATAAACTTCTATAAAGAGAATGTTTTCCACATCAAAATTTTTATATTTTGATATTGATTTTATGTGTAAAAAAAATTCACTGCTTATATTTGTATAAGAATTAAAGTTTGTGCAGGTCAACATATATAATTTAAAGTAATTTTAAATTTAATAAATAATTTTAAGAATATACATTTTATTTATCTGAAACGCGTTTGCTTGATAAAATAAATAACTTATCTGAAACGAGAGATGTATATAATATTTATTGATTTAAAATTAGGTTAAACATCTAGGTTAAAGTAAAATTTTAAATTTAACATAAATTTTAACAATAAACATATTTTTATAACTGGCAAGATATTACTTATCTAAAACGAGATAGGTATATATAAAATTTATTGGTTTATATGTCCGGATCAAACATCTTTAAAGTTAAATTTTAAATTTAACATTAAATTTTAAAAGTAAACATTTTTTATTACTAGAAAATGGTTACTCGGTAAATTAAATAAATAACTTATCTCAAACGAGAGATGTATATATACTATATAGTATTTACCGATCTTTAGTCCATAGATTATGGTTTGATTTTGGTTTTCGGAAAAAATTAAGATTAGCAAAAACATGCCGCACAAATTTGTCGCTTAAAACATACCATCAGCTGTATGTGCTATTTTTTGTTGAAGTTAGTTTCTTTTGTTTTTTTTATGAGTTTATCACTTTGAGTTGGGTTTAAAGCCACTTGAGCTGACATGAACCAAAATTCAACTAGGTGCTAAATTAATGTTAGTTTTTGAAAGAAAAAAATTCTTAAGAAATTAATGTATTATTGTAAGTTTACATTAGTAGGCTTCACATTATCGATCGATTTTGCGTCTATATCTAGTTTAAAATATTCTCATGATGTTACAACTACTCAAATCTCTATTAAATCTCTGTTTTCAATTGCAATATGGCCATAAAAGAATTAGAACAGAAGGAAAAGAAAGAACCATTCAACCTGAAAAGTGTAGAATAAGGTATGCACGATACTACTTTTATCCTTAATCAAATATTCACATGCTACATGAGCCATTTTGTTTTAACATTAACGTCCTGTCCTGTCCTCGTTTTGCTGTTTGAAAGAGAATTTATGTTTTATTAATACTTTACCATAAACTCACACACATATATATATTAATATATATATATACCTTTCGTCTGTGGACAGATAAACACAAAGTCGCATCCTTATAATTTGCTCTCTCTCTCCTCTCTCGCTCTCTCATCTTCTTTGAGTATTTCTTTCTCTGTCTCCCTCAAAAACTCATCCCCAGATATGGCAGAACTAAGTTTTTATGTTGGAGTCATAGGTAACATTATCATCTTCTTTGCACGTGATTTACATTATCAATCTACATCAAGGATCATGGCCATAATTTTATCTATATTATTATAACTGAGTTATTTATATATATATATATGATCGATGCAGGAAATGTAATATCGGTGCTTGTCTTCCTCTCCCCTGTGTGAGTTATCTCTCTCTCCCTCTCTCTCCCTCTCTCTCTCTCGCTCTTTCTATCTATATGATTTTGATTAATCTAATAGATGATTGAATTATAAGAAATGGGTCGTGAAAAAATTAAATTACATTAAAATTATGATTAGGGAGACGTTTTCGAGGATAGTGAAACGGAGATCGACGGAGGAATACGAGTGTTTGCCATACATTTGCACGTTGATGAGTTCGTCGTTATGGACATATTACGGAATAGTGACACCTGGCGAATACTTGGTTTCTACAGTCAATGGCTTTGGTGCTCTTGCTGAATCCATCTACGTTCTCATTTTCCTCTTCTTTGTCCCAAAACCAAGATTCGTACGTTTTCTTCTCTACTTACATTTTTATATAGTTTTAGTTTGCTTTTATATTATGATAGTGAGATCTTATTTTGTTTTTTTAATATATGATATAGTTGGTTGAAATCTGCCATTTTATAATTGATGGATTATATAGACAGATAAGGGATTGTATTGGCCATGACTCAGATTCAGATCTGATTAACAGATTTATTTACATAATTTATTAATTATTATGACGTTTTTAATCAATCATTTTATTTAATTAAATTATGTCGACTTGCTGTTTAATATAAACTAGTGATATATATATATATATGGTTCACTAGTAATATAAACTAGTGATATACGCGTTTAATTTATAACTAATTGATTTCTCTTATTTTTGTTCTCGATTTTAATTTTTCAGTTGAAAACAGTTGTTATGGTTCTGGCTCTGAACGTGATTTTCCCAGTTCTAGCGATTGTGGGAACAAGAACTGCGTTTGGAGATGCAAAAACGCGTTCTAATTCAATGGGTTTCATATGTGCTACTCTCAACATTATCATGTATGGTTCTCCTCTGTCCGCTATTGTAAGTTTCTCTTCTTTCTTTTAATTATCACACCATATATTATACACATTTACTACATACAAATGATAATAACATAGGATACCAACAACTGTTATTTTATAAAATTTCGTGGCTAGTGGTATATAAATGTTATATTTCCATTCCATAATAATCAAAAAACCAACCACACCACGAAGAAAAAAGAAAGAAAGAGAAATTGTATGGAGAGTGTTTTAATCACGTGTATTAATTAAAATACCAATGTCATTATATGTATTATCATTACATGGTCTTTTCGATCTACTCTAGTAGTATCGTTTTAATCCAAAATATTTAAATTATTGATCGATCAGAAAACAGTTGTGACCACGAGGAGTGTGAAGTACATGCCGTTTTGGTTGTCGTTTTTCCTCTTTCTAAACGGCGGGATTTGGGGTGTCTACGCTTTACTCCTACACGATGTTTTTCTACTAGTAAGTATCATTGTTTGATATAATTTTTTTTACAGGCAAGAGAGATTTTTTTGTTACTACATATTGATAGTAACTGATTAATTTATATATTGTGTGTGTAGGTGGCAAATGGAATGGGGTTTTTGCTTGGGACAGTGCAACTCCTAATTTATGCATTTTACAGAAATGCCAGCCCAAACGTAGAAGATGAAGAGGAAGTCCTCACACCAAGCCAACCTCTCCTCTCTTAACCTCATCTTTAATTAACCTTAAATTTGTTTAAATGAATACAAAACAATTTATTTCTTTTGGTGAATGTTCGTTTTGATAGCTACCTATTAAAAATGTCTTAATTTATAAATTTGTATTATCTCCGGGTGTGAGTACATCTGTGAATCTGTGATGTGTCAAAGTTACACTGCAACATTGGAAGCAAGTCTGGCCCTGAACCCAAACAGAGCAAATTTGAGATTACGGCCCTTTTTATATTATATATTTTTTTCGGCCAAAAAATTTGAAAAAGTTACTGTAGACTAGTGGTATAGTCCGGTGGATAAGAGGAAGAGATGTCCCATTATCAAGGCCGGTACTGATTGGAAGTATGTATTCAACCAAGTATTTTGAATGATTTGATTATAAATAAATTTTTAAATGATTATGTGTGAGTCTAGAGAAATTGTTACGAATTTTTCAAATCCTCCGACATATCACTTAAAAATATATAATTTACCAATTATGATTTTGAAAAACATTTACAAATATTATAACCAATAACATTGGATTTCAGAAGAAATTTTAAAATTCATGATTAAATAGTATATGACTTGTCATTTTATCTTATACACCAACTAGAATAACATATGATCTTATCTTTGATCAAAGAATATTTATTGCTTATATAAGATAAAATCTACGTATGTTATATGTGAAGGTCTACAACCCATATCAAACTAAATTTTAACAACAATGACTTAACATAGCTTTTTATTACCAATAAATTTATTTGGTTTACGGTACTTGCCTGACCCTCTTCTAGAATGCATTCACAAGATTATCACATGTGTTATAAATTGATCCAATTCTGACATGTGTTTTCGCACATTTAATAGTAAAAGATGTCTTTGTTTCAATTTCAAATTGTTCTTTTTAAATAAATTTAGAATAGTTGTTCAATGTATACTCATTACTAGGTATGGAAATAGTTCAAAAGAGAAACCAAATTACAGCATTTTTCTCCTAATTGGATTAACTAGACATAAGGAAATTATTAACTTTACGTTGACTGTTTTTTTGACCAATGTAGCCAATATCAGAATATTGGGGTGGTTTTGGCCACAGACGCCTAAAATGCATATATTGGCGCTTGATTTTTACAACCTTAGTTTTTGGTACACGAAAATAAATTAGTAGTAGAAGTAAAATACATCCGCAAGCTTACACTTACCAATCATACTATAATGGTAAGTTAATGTAACTAAACTTTAAGTAAAATTACAAACTTTCAACCCCCTCGCCCTAAAATTGAGTAATCGTTGTATTTTGGGGTTCAATTACGATATTTTTTTTTTCCGGTCTCATCATGCTTTATTAGTCGTTGTTGTAACCATAGTTACCTATATTAGCAACGAGGGGCGTGCTACCAACGTGGAGGGCAGGGCTATTGGTCTCGTGAGCCATGCATTGGTGATGCTAGGGTTTTTGAAATAATGAGAAAGAAAAAAAAATAATCTAAGTTTTCACATACAGTACTTGGCTTTGATACCATATATTGTTATGGTAATTTTGTGAATTGAAATTAATGAAAAATATACGGTATATGTATATAAACGAGAAATTTGTTCTTACATTTCATAACAACATTATACATGGCAAACCTTGGAAATATAAACCGCAACGGCTACACGACTATGAAGATCGAGACATAAACCTATAGACCTTATTCATACATATGGTTAAAGCATATGAAAGCAACCATAAATTGGTCACGACACAAAAACATATAAGACGATGGAAAGACACATGTCACCGAACACAAAGTATAGTTTGGGGTCACTAAGCGAGGAGAAAGCCGGTGGGGCCGAGGGTGGCGATGCGGAGGAGACCGGAGACGATGTCTCCGACGAGGGTCAACGGTGAGAGGAGTTGGCCGACGGAAGGAAGTGAGGCGTTGCAGGTGGAGAGAGGGGTCGTGACGGCGAGCTGACAACCGGAGAGGAGTGTAGTAAGCAAAACCTGAATTGGGTTTACAAGAATCGAGAATATTCCGGCGCCGTTCGTAGTCGCCGTTGAAACGACGTTGTTTTGTCCCCCGCACTGGAGCTGAACGCCGGCATCTGTTTAATTCGTAGCATGGGAGATTATTACAAACTTTTTTTGACTATATAGAACAAAAATAAACTGAAAGACTATATATAAATTTGTGTAACTAAAACTTATATGTATACATGCAAATTTCTTCAAAGGAATAAGATGTATCTCATAAATCTTTATCTTAGTCCGTATAGATTGATTTATGGTGATATATAACTCTAATCGTCAAGTAAGTAATGAGATGATCCAATAGCGAAATAATAAAATAACGTAACCTGAAAACGATTCCGTCCGACTAATCACGACTGGTATTTTTGTAGATTAACGAACTTTTATTTTATTTTCTAATTTGTGTATCATATAAAACGGAATCACTTTTTAAAACATGAAAATTTATGAATATTAATAAATGGTAGAAAATAGCGAAATCATAATTTTAAAACGTGAATAAGTGATATATCATTCATCACGTATATGTTTTAGATTTATATATTTGGGTGTACGTACAAATAATATATATGAAACATATTTAAACACATACATAGGAATCAGTAAAATTATATATATTGAGTATCGCATGATCACAATACTGTTGGATTTACAAACATGTCATACCACATTTCTTTTTCGGGATGAGTAACACAAAATCTATAACATAACCGTTTCCTGATATCATATGTAATTAACTCTATTACATATATAATCTATAACAAAACCGGCCTAGTTAATTTGTGGTGGTTTGCTGAACCGATACAAATTTTGTAGGTCCGGTTATATCGATATCCAAATGATTGATCATAGGTAAAAGGATAAGCATGGAAATCTTACTAGGGAAAATAGGAGCGGAAGCATTGCCATTGGCAGAGCAACGGACAACGCCTTCGATCCTGACGAGACCTAAAATGCCACCAACGCCACCACCAATAAGACCTCCTAGACCACCAAGACCACCAAGAAGACCACCGAGACCACCAAGACCACCAAGCTGAGCTTTAGCCATTGGAGACACCATTATAAGACACACTAAGATCAATGAGAAGGTTATGTGTTTGTTCTTGAGCATTGTCATGTTCTTGGCAACAATTGTATATACCATTAGAGACTAGAGAGTGTTTATGCTTTTCTTTTGTGTGTTGCTTTTGGTTTTGGATGTGATAAAGTGTCTTCCTCATGCAGCTCTATTTATAGAACAAGTTTTATAGATCTCTCCTCTCCTATTTACTTGCTCTTATATATTTAAAGTCGGCATTGATGTCATTAATGTGTTCACTTTATTAGACAATTTTATAATCTATTTAAGTGAAATGTGAAGACGTCCATATGTTTGATCCTAAAACCGAATCCAAAATTATAATTTCAATTTGTGTACAAACAACTTATTTTATATTATCTTCTTTTTTTTAAACAGAGAATTTTATATTATCTTTTCCTACACATTATATAATTTATTCAAGAATATCCATGCAAATTTGATTTTGGTTTTTTTGAGGAATATCCGTTTTTTTTAACGACGAGGAATATCCTAAGAGATTATTTGGCGTATTAATAAAAAACCGATGTGATACTATACTAAATCATCGTGTCCGTTCAAATTTAATTGCTATTCTCGGTAAGTTATAACTTTTTTTTTTGGCGGGGCAAAAGATCCTAATTTCCGTAGACCCGAGATTAACCGATTATTTATACCTTATAAAAGAAATATAACTATCTCTCTAGATCCGAGATTAGTGGGTAAGTTCTTATCTTTGTAATATCAAACTGCACCGGTCGTATTTGGGTGTATTCAGACCCATGCATGCGTGAGGTAAATATATATATATTTCAAGAATTCCTTTTTTCTTTTTTAATCGTCTAGGTTCAAGAATTCAACCCTTATTGTATTGAGAAATTCAAAATATGGCTAGTCGGACCAAACGTAACGGACTAACGGGTATAGTCAATAATGAATAATATATATCCCTCTTTACTAGTTAGAATCCAAAAAAAATTCATACCGTCATAAAAAGTTCAATTTCGTAAAACAACTAGCTATTTATATGTTTTTGAATGGTTTGTTCAGCATAGCTTGGTGGTAGTTCCCAATTTGATAAATTGTATCTATCATAACATGAATAAATCGAAATTTATAAGCCAATTGTTGCTTCCATTATATTTCACCAAAGGAATCTTGAGTTCAAACTTTTGCACACGTACCAAAATATTCATATTGTAAATTGATAATCCATAATTTAGACATTGAATGGAATGAAGTTTTCGCGAATTTCTGCGTAAGTTTCGAGAGAAGAAAATTAACATTTATGAAATTGTTGGGTTTGCTACTAAATTGATTAACATAATCATAACAAAAATATATTTTTTTCATATTTTATGACAACAAAATAAAAATAAAAATAATTGAGTGAAAACAATATATATTTTTAATAAAGTTACAAACTAAAAGAGAACTCATTCTCATGCAAAAATATATAACATGCCGATTTTTTAAATTTTTTTAAAAAATTGGTCAAGATATCGAACCCACAAGGTAAATAGACAGATGAAGAAAGAAAGACAAAATATTGGACTGTTATTTTGTCTTTAAATGTATCCTAAAGTTTTGGGTCAAGAAAAAGATATGGTGAGTTCAGTTTTTCCAAAGTCCAAATCCAACAATTTGCATCATTGAGTGGTCTTAACTCCTAAACCCCAAATCATAGGGGGGCTCTCCTATAGATTTGGCTCCCATTTTCCTGCTTAAATATTTTATTATATATAAACAAATCAAACTTACACAAGTAGGCTCTTGATATAAGGAGATAAGAGCAAATCCACCACCCATCTTGTGTTATAGATTGGTCCATTGAACCTATCTTTAATCTTCGACTTTGAGCTGGATCGCTCGTTTTATAGCCCTAACAAAGAGTTATCTCATGCGTAAAAGTGAATGTATCTTATGAATGAATTCTACTAAACTCCAGGGGACCAGGAAAGATCTATCCACAGCGAGATTAGTCGTATCACGATCAAGTTGCCCTCTTGGTTACGGTAATTGCTCAATAATTGGTTAATAGACACCACAAAATCGTAAGAAAGCCACAAAGAGTAACTAAGAAACTCAAGTAAATGGTAATAATGGGACATCTGACTTTGGAAATCTGAAGTTTTTCATCACCGTAGCGCCTGTATCTATATTTCTTAACTTTTTGTCGCTAATGCTTATGAGGTCAGAGCCAAAATGAGTAACATCCTAGTTCTTCTATATTATTATTATTATTATTATTATTTTTTATGTTTAAACCAAAGCCAAACTTGTTTTTTTTTTTCCCGAAATCAATTTCACTTTTTAACTTGGTAACAGTCTTTCTGAACCGAACCGAAATGCCCTTGTCGAAAAACCTTCCAAAATAATATGGCTTACCACTCTGGTAAAACTACAATTAACAAAATATATTACAATGTTGTTTTTTTACTTATTTATCTTGGGGAATAAACTGGTAAAAAATATATCACATAGACCAGATATTTGTGAGATTAGTGAATAGTCTGACTTGAGTTTGAGATAATTAGAGATGTGTTGTGTAGAGAGACCTTAGAAGCGTCTCATCTCTTTAGGAGGTCTGAAGTTGAGAGGATGAGTTTCAGGAGTTGCATTCTCCTCTTCCTTCCACATCTTTATTGTCTTGTCTGCTTCACACGTTACCAGCCTTGTACCCGTCTGATCGTAACACGCTGCATATATACCAGCTTCACACTCCAGCGAACCTGAACATGTAAATGATATAAGACCTGATTACTACTTCTTCAAACTCGAGAGCTTCCTTGGTTCCTTAGAACTAATGATACACCTATAAGACTATATATATATATATATATATCTTAACCAAGATCTGATCACCTAGAGACTATATCTTAACCTGTCAAGTAACACAAAAGCAAAGGATTAAGAAACAGTATGAGGTCATACCGGGCTGTACAATAGTTTCTGCCTGTTGGAAATTGTGACCACTCTTCCAGTCCCAGAACCACAAGCCTCCCTTATCACCTTCGATGATACAACGACGGGAACATTTTAATTAGAATAAAGAGTTGGGAGGAAAGGAGGGTACACGTATCAGTGTTTTATCCAGTTACTGTCAAAGAAAGAGATTTGGAAATGAATTAATACCTCCAGTGACCATTACACCGTCCTCATTCACAGCCACTGCATTAATTGTGGCTCTCTGCTGAGAACTGCCCCATGGAGTAAGACAACATTAAAACACATCAGAAACCCAAAGTTCTTTGATAACATCAGAAAAACTAAAGTTGCTACTTGAAATAAATAAATCTTTTTCATTGCACTGGAAAATGTACGAGAATGGATTAAGACTCAAAGAAAACTAGATACAATCATACAATGATGATTCAAGAACTAATTACAAGGATTCCAGAAACTTACAGCATGTTGTGGCAAAACTCTCCCTTAGGAAGGCTAAATTTCTTGATGTTGTCAGCTGATGCAGAAACAAAAGCATTCCTGAACGAAAAAGAGATATACATTAAAACAGGCCCACAGGGTGCATTATCTTGCACAACTCTAAGGTTCAAAGAGCAAGACAATTACTCTTTCGGATGGAGAGCCATTGCTCGGACAGTTTGCTTATGATGCGTTAGAGTTGTCATTGTTCTACCTGATTATAACATGAAACAATATATTTGTTATAACCAACCCTGCACACAATTAAAAGCTAGAGAGGAAAGAAAAGCAAAAGTCCAAAAGATAGTTAAATGTTAAGTGTACCATATCGGAGGTCCCAAAATTTAATGGTCGAATCATGAGATCCAGTAACAACTTGTGGATCCTGCAACATTACACACACCATCAGCTCCATATCCCAAGTTCAAAAATTTCGAAACAAAAACATATGACATATGAGCATAAAATAGCAGTGTAAGCCTTTTTGCCACAAGTACAATAAGGAAATCATGTTACAGAATAAAGAGAAGATGAAAAGCGGCGTACAGTTGGACGGGTGAAAACGGAAAAAACGTCGTTGTCATGTCCCGAGAGTGCAAAAATTTGCATCTTCGTACGGATATCCCATACCTATAAGCGGAAAAGGATTTTTAACAACAGACTCAACGAACTCAAAAAAATTGAAATAATACATATGCTTATAAACACACGATACATCTTTTCAGTAAATATCATACCCTGCAGACACAGTCTCGCCCTCCGGTTAGTAAAACGTCCAGAGTTGGATGAAGAGCTAAACAGTAGACGCCATGCAAATGACCATGATAAGATCGGATAACCTATCCAAACCAAATTCCAAAAACATTGCACATGAGAAGTTCAGATCAGGAAGAGAATAATTCATTTACAGATGAAATGAAGTCCATCATCGAGTTTAAACCTTATTCTGCTCAAGGTCCCAGCATTTGACTTGCTTGTCGTCAGCAGCAGAGAACATATAGGTATGTCTGTTGCTTACAGCGAGGCCTATGAAACAACAATTCAAAAAATTTAAAAAAGTCGAAGCTTGCAGCTTTTCTGCAAGAGTTATTGATAAACTAACAAATGAATGGGAATAAGAATGAAAAGGCTAACCTCGTACTTGCCCAATGTGTCCAGTAAGTGTGAGCTTCAGAACTCCAGTCGCTACATCCCATATCTAGTGAACATGAGCCAAATAAGAAATTCAGCAAGAGTATACAACCAGGATTTCTACAAGTGCTACCCCCAGGATGAAAGTAACGTAAATTAGATATAGGTAAATGATGCCTCAAAAGGTACAAGAATAATGGGCATTGAAGTGGAATTCCAATATAGAGCTATCGGTTACCTTAATGGTACGATCAGCTGAACCAGTGCAGAACCATTCATTACTTGGGTCAAATGCAACAGATCTAACCCAACCCAAGTGTCCCTGGATCACCTGTTGAAAAAAAAAAAACAAAAAAAAGACAATCACCTCATATGAACATTAAGTACTCTCTGGAGGCCAACAAATGGCGAAGACCTACATAGTTCGCTTATATGCTATATCAATGAGATGCATAAATGCTTGCTAATGTACCACAGATCTTACCCTGTAATTCTTCCATGGTGCATGCCACTCTGGACGGGGCCATCTACTAGGTATTCTCTCCATTAAAACAGCAGTAGACAGATTTCTGTAACACAGAGAGACGGAAAGATGGAGAAATAATGAGAAACTGCTGCATGGATACGAGCTGTAGGTATTTCAGGTTAAATAAACATGGCCAAATTCTATGACTATGAACAACCTACATCACCTCATCGTGGTTTTATGGTATCGCAATCTAGATGTAGTATCAATATAGAGAGCCATAAAAGAAGAAAAGGGTGGGACAGAAAACCTTTCAGATGAGGATCCAGATGCAGGAAGAATGGCGGTGCTTTTGCCTGCGTGACCAGTGTTGTTCCTTCAATTTGAGAACCAATGATTATCAGCATCAACACGATAAGTAGAGCATCAATCACAAAGGCAGAGCAGCAAAAAATTCTTGAGAATGTCGTTAATTTCTTATATGAACTATATGGATTAGTAATATTCCAAAGGAAAAGGTAAACTCACAAGCTTCTTGGTGGTAAAGTTGGACCAACAACTAAAGCTTTCTCTGTTGCGCCCTTTTGAAGTTCCTTGGACGCTTCTGGACCTGCAGAATTCATTGATCAAATAATTTGGAACGAGAAACCATAATGCTAAAGGAGGTTACAAGCTTACACTTCTAGTGCAGCAGAAGTTTGTTTCAAAAGGTACTCTAAGAGAATATATTACTGAAAACTTGTTTTCCAATCCTACTTATAGACATACGAACGAATCTCACAACTAATATAAATAGACGTGGTAAACATAGGGAAAACGACTGACAGGAAAACCAGAAAAGTAGTTTTGTCTCACCTGGAAGGGCAAGGGCATTCGACGGAGCTATCTGTTCATTGCTGTGGTCAGCTCGACGTGTAGGCTTACTTGCGGGTTCTACGCCTCCAAATGAAACTTGAATCTACACAAGAAACCTCTAAATCATTAACAATAGCTCATAGTTGACTGATTACCAAAACGCAAAAGTTAATTGCAAATTCAACATCTTGCTAGGTATGAAGGTAATAGGCTAGAAAGCACGTAAACTCAAATAATCGTAGCAGATGAGAAGATTCTAACACCGGATCATTGGGGAAAATAAAAAACATATTTTTCGAAGGCTAACTACAAAATTGATGAGAAAAAAATGTTTCCCGATCGATTATACACCTTATAAAACCTGAGGTTTGAAGCTTGCACCCATTCGTTCTACTGAACACTAAAGAAATTGATTTCATCTCCCAGGTTCAACATCTCAGAAACTTGCTATCCAGTATCAAAACCAAACAAAACGAAGAAGAGAAACAAAAAAAAATTAAAAGAACCGAAGAAAAAAAAAACACAAAAACTAGAAAAATATCTTCTTTACCTTATGACAGAGCCGAATTTTTTTACTGCGAGGCAAGAAGTAGAGTCGTCAATACATCAAAAAATTCTGAAAGATTTCTAGAAACAAGGAGACTGCAAGCGAAACTGGGAATTAACCTCTCTGGATCAGGCGGAGCAAATTGGCCATGGACGGGGGAGAAGAGATCAAGAGCTCGTTTTACAGACTTGAGACTGAGCTTTTTCAGTGACTGTGGTTCGATCTCCGTCGTCAAACCTGGCATCGTCGTTTCCCTCACTCGGTTAGGGTTTACGCGGACAGTCGCAATCAGAACGAGAGAGCCGGAGAGAAAGAGAGGGAAAGAGTTTATCCGACCCGAAGAAGAAATCGGACCCGTATTTATACGCAACCCTACACTCGAATCCCCACCCGTTTCCCCGAACCAGACCCGTAAAGCGTTCAGGCCGGTTAATATTTTATCCTTTTTTCCATATTTAAAAAAAAAAGGTAAAGGGTAGAATAGGTAATTACAAAAAGGAAAAGCCCAGAATGGTAATTCAATGTCGGGAACTTTATTTCCTGTGTTTCATCTCCAGCGAAAACCCTCGCTATACTTGAGTATAAATAGCAAAGTTAGAAGCTTGTTTTAATCCCCTCGTCGCTGCGTCTCTCTCCCGCAACCTCTATATTCGTTATTCCCATCGATCGGAGAGAGAAAATCAAATAAGCGACCATGTTGGTGTACCAGGATCTTCTCACCGGTAAGCTCTATAATTTGTCTACTCTCGTTATTAATCTCGTATCTAGCGATCTATATCTCCGATCGGGCTATTCATGATTTCGACTTTTTTTCTCTTAGAATTGGAATTTCGTTAGATCTGTGATCGCATCGTAGGTTTTTCGTCAATTTGCAATCTTCAGCATCGATAATTCTAATCCTGTTAGTAGTCATGGGCGTAGTAGTTTTTGTATTTTTCTTGTTTTGTCTGATTTGGTTAGATCTGTAATTGATAGTATATAGATGTCCTTGTCGATGCTGCTTCTCGTATTTAGCTGTGGTCGTGTTAATTGAGTAAATTAAGTTTGTAGATTCGGTTTTAGGTTTTGTATTCGATTGTTTAGACACTTAATTAGCACGGGTTTGCTGGACCTTGACAAAGTTTTGGCTAATATTCTTCTATGTTATGAATCACTGGATTGGTTAAGCTAGTACTTACTGGAGATTCTGTCTGATTTCAGGTGATGAGCTTCTGTCTGACTCTTTCCCTTACAAGGAGATTGAGAATGGAGTCCTTTGGGAAGTAGAAGGAAAGGTCGGTGCCATCAATCATCTCTCCATGCAACAAAGTTGCAATCTTTGTTCTGAATTTGTTGAATTTTTTGTTTTCATCTTCTAATTGGGTTTGTATTCTTATATACAGTGGACTGTCGTGGGATCTGTGGATGTTAACATTGGTGCCAACCCATCTGCTGAAGGTGCTGGTGATGACGAGGGTGTTGATGACCAAGCTGTCAAGGTTGTTGACATTGTTGACACCTTCAGACTTCAGGTTGGTTTTTGTCTATATCAATTAATTATGTCACGCTATGTACTCTTGATATTTGACATTGTTGTTTATATTAATTGGTTTCGCATTAAGATACAGATACCTGTGATTTTGCTTAAACTATGTTTATTTTGAATTTGTTAAAATTAATCCAAAGTGCTCTGTTTTTTCTTAATTAGGAGCAACCACCTTTTGACAAGAAGACATTCATCGCTTTTGTGAAGAAATACATCAAGCTTTTGACACCCAAGCTCGATGCAGAACAGCAAACAGCCTTCAAGAAGGGTATTGAGGGAGCTACCAAGTACTTGCTTTCCAAGCTCAGTGACCTCCAATTGTAAGTTTCTCCAATCTATCATCACTAGTGAAATACATCTTTCATCTGAAGTCTCACTAATGATTACGTTGTGTGAATGCAATTGTAGCTTTGTCGGAGAGGGGATGCACGATGACAGCACTTTGGTCTTTGCTTACTACAAGGAAGGTGCAGCAAACCCAACGTTTTTGTACTTCGCACATGGATTGAAGGAGATCAAGTGCTGAGAGAGAAGCTATCGGGTCACTGTGGTCGGTCGCAGCGACTTTCTAAGTTTATGTTGTTTCTTTACATTGTCTTGTGTTTCGTCGTCCCCTCTATTAAAATTACCTACCAGTTTTCTTTTCTTTCTTGTCTTCTGTGTTGGAAGATTCTTAAGTTATTTGATCCGAATACGACGGTTTATCAATTACTATTAGTTGAATTTTGGTCATGTTCTTTAATTTGATCTCTCTCTCTCCCTTTGGTTTGCTTAATTAATTTAACCGTGGTCACTAAACTCATCCCGAATTTCGAGGCAAGCTTAGAAATTCAAACAATCTTGGATTCGGATCTCTGTTTGTGGAAATTCCTTTCCCTGATGGAATATGCTTTACAATGATACGTTTTACTTTTTTAAAGAAAAAGAAAAAAAGTGGTATAGACATCATCATGGGCGTGTTGTCCTCCCCGTATGTCTGTTCCTTATGAAGGACATTCACTTCCCACGTGTGGAATCTCCCTAATAAGAGTTGTGTCCTCTTGGTTTTAAGTTGTGAGACAAATCACAAATGTGGCAACCTGTGGGCAAAGAAGTCATTCCTCCTAAACTAACCATCAGCTATTGGTTTATTCAAAATAAAATTTAAGTTGGCTATTTACATTCAACAGTGTAAGAAGATTACAAGATTAATTTATGTGTGTATTTATGTATAATCATAAGTTTAATTGTCATTTCTTTCAAATTTTATATATATGTAAGTGAAAGAAAGAGTGACAAAAAAACAGAAATATATCTACGAGCTGTTACTGTGACTGTTATCTTCACTCCCGCGAAACAACCCACTTGTAACATATTGGGTCGCTTTGACTGGAAACTTATCCATTTTTCCAAATGTGTCTGAGACTTCTTGAATCATGTATTCGATCACGGAATCTGATCCTAGGACAGATCATTCATCAGCACCTTCTTAAACGCTCCCTTACGCTGAGTTCCCCTACCGTGCTCGTCAATTTAACGCGTCTCTATGCGTCATTCAACCAAGTTGAACTTGCACGCCATCTGTTCGATGAAATTCCTCATCCAAGGACAAATCCTATTGCGTGGGACGTGATGATCAGAGCCTATGCATCGAATGATTTCCCGGAAAGAGCTTTGGATTTGTACTACAAGATGCTGGATTCTGGTGTTAGACCCACGAAATTTACATACCCGTTTGCGCTGAAAGCGTGTGCTGGTCTGCGAGCAGTCGAAGATGGTAAGCTGATACATAGCCATGTGAAATGTAGCGACTTTACCGGTGATTTATATGTCTCTACTGCTCTGCTCGATTTTTATGCTAAATGTGGGGAACTCCATATGGCCATACAGGTGTTCGACGAAATGCCAGAAAGAGATATTGTCGCTTGGAACGCTATGATTTCTGGGTTTTCTTTACATTACTGTTTAACTGATGTCATTGGATTGTTTTTGGATATGCGTAGGAGCGATGGAATCAGCCCTAACTTATCCACCATCGTTGGGATGTTTCCTGCACTAGCAAGGGCTGGTGCTTTGAGGGAAGGGAAATCCGTTCATGCGTATTGCACACGAATGGGTTTTAGCAATGATTTAGTTGTTAAGACGGGGATCTTGGATATATATGCCAAAAGCAAATGCATTATCTATGCGCGAAGAGTTTTCGATTCAGACTCTTTGAAGAACGAGGTAACCTGGAGTGCTATGATTGGAGGCTACATAGAAAATGAAATGATAAAGGAAGCTGGAGAAGTGTTCTTGCAGATGTTGGTAAATGCAGATGTGGCAATTGTGACGCCAGTGGCCATTGGGCTTATTCTGATGGGTTGTGCGAGGTTTGGAGATCTGAATGGAGGGCGATGCGTACATTGTTACGCTATTAAATCAGGCTTCATCTTAGACTTAACTGTTGGAAACACTATAATTTCGTTATACGCCAAATATGGAAGCTTATGTGATGCTTTTAGACAGTTTAGTGAGATTGGCTTGAAAGACATTGTTTCATATAATTCTCTTATCTCTGGGTGTGTGGAGAACTGTCGCGCAGAAGAGAGTTTACGTCTATTTCATGATATGAAAGCATCCGGAATTCAACCAAATATAACAACATTGCTTGGTGTTTTGACTGCTTGCTCGCACTTGGCTTCCCTGGGACACGGTTCTAGTTGCCACGGGTATTGTGTTGTTCACGGCTATGCAGTTAATACAACCGTTTGTAATGCACTGATGGATATGTACACAAAGTGCGGAAAACTTGATCTCGCCATGAGAGTTTTCGACACAATGAATAAGCGGGATATAATTTCGTGGAACACAATGCTGTTTGGGTTTGGAATTCATGGGCTTGGCAAAGAAGCTCTTTCTCTATTTGACAGTATGCAGGACACAGGTGTGAACCCAGACGAGGTGACTTTTCTTGCTCTTTTGTCTGCCTGTAGCCATTCAGGGCTTGTGGATGAAGGGAAACAAGTGTTCAACTCCATGGCTCGAGGAGATTTCAACGTCATCCCAAGAATAGACCATTACAATTGCATGATTGATCTCCTTGCCCGTGCTGGATACTTGGATGAAGCTTATGATTTTGTCAACAAGATGCCATTTGAGCCCGACATTCGTGTGTTGGGGACCCTTCTCTCTGCTTGTTGGACATACAAGAATGTGGAACTTGGGGATAAAGTGTCGAAAAAGATGCAGAGTCTTGGAGGAACAACAGGAAGCTTAGTTCTTCTATCCAACACTTATTCAGCTGCTGAGAGATGGGAAGATGCAGCGAATATTAGACTGACACAGAAGAAAAGAGGGCTCCACAAGACCCCTGGTTATAGCTGGGTCGATGTTTAACTAATAGATTCGTTTGAGGATCTTAAGCACCTTAAGCAAATTGGCTGAAGGAGCCATTGTCGCAGGTGAGATTAACAAAGGGACGCTAAACAAGATGAAACCATAGAGAGAGAAATATCTTGGTTTGTGCCCCAATAGCAAACGCAGGTATTGCTTATGTTTCATTGCTGTATGATAATTTACAATAGTTATCTCTTGCCATGAGTCAGAGATGATACAAGATTGAATCATACCAGTAAAGAGAAGTTTTAAAAATATGATACAGGATCCTTAATTAAGAAATAATGATCTCCTTTTTGTGAACCAGGTAGGCTTCACTATGTAACAAGACTTGGACAAGCGTCACGAGTGTTATCAAGCTCGCTTGCGATTGGTCGCTAAAGCACGCAGTTACAGATCAAATTCGGAAGTAAGTACAGAAGACCAAGGAAAGTAAAGATTTGCCACTATCTTTTCCGCTTCTACTAAAAATCACAGCCGTTAAAAAAAAATGTTCTCTCTTGAAATCAGATCAGGACCGTTGGATTGCTGACATGGTATTTTTTTTGGGCCGACCGATATACCTTAAAAGCCCATTATTGGTATTATATATATAGAGAATGTTGTTACTCGTTTAAAAATTGATTCCGTGCGATCGTCACTTTTCTCCGTCTAAACCGTAACCCTAACAACAGTTTGTTAATTCTCAAACTCAATTCTTCCCTCTCAATCCAATTACGTCCCAATTATTATTTAGGATTTAGGATTCTCGATCTTCTCTTTTCTCTTTCCCTGTTCTGTCCTTTTTCTTTTACTTAAAAAAAAAAAAAAAAATTCACCTACCCGTATATAGGGTTTTTATAAATCGAAAACAGTGTTCTAAATTCTGATTATAAAGTTTCCAATTGAAGTAAAAGGGTTTTCAAAAGTCAAAGGCTTTGGTAATATTTTGTTTGCTTGTTTAGGAATGAATTAATTTCGATAATCATGTGGCGCTGGTCATAAAGTATGCTGCCATATAATGTAGCTCCAGATTATATAGTCGTCTTTAATAACACAAGCTAGGGATTTGTAATGTTTCGTTAACACTAATGTTTTGTGTGGCAGGGCTGACTCGTTTTAATTCTGACATCAAAAGGAGGTCTTATTATGGATCCGGCAATTGACATTAGTTCAGGTAGTGATGATGAAGAAGCACAAGAGCCCATTATACAACAAAATGGGAATATCGTTACTGACGAGAGGCTCATCTATCAAGCTGCATTACAAGTATATATATATATATATATTCATTCCTAATCTCAACTTCTTCTTTTTTTGATTGTGCATCAAAAATTAACCTGATATTAAATTCTTTGTTAATTACAGGATCTGAATCAACCCAAGACCGAAAGGGATCTACCTCCTGGTGTTCTTACAGTTCCTCTTATGAGGCATCAGGTATATATATATATGTATTAATTATCATGTTTTGACTTAACTTTTTATTGTCCTTAATTTGGAATTTGGTCTCTGTACTTAAATCTTGTTGTTTCTCAGAAAATTGCATTGGAATGGATGCGTCAAAAAGAAAAAAGAAGTTTGAATTGTTTGGGAGGGATATTAGCAGATGATCAGGTAACATCTAAATATGATATTATTTCCCAAATATTAATTAATTAGGAGGATGTTAATCTTCTCTCAAATTCATGTGTGTGCTATATGCTAATGCAGGGACTTGGTAAAACAGTCTCGACGATTGCTCTTATCCTACTGCAAAAGTTGAAGTCAGAATCAAAGCCCAAAAAGCGAAGAAGTCGAAAATCTGGTGGTACATTGATTGTTTGTCCAGCGAGTGTTGTAAAGCAATGGGCAAGAGAACTTGATGACAAGGTTTCTAATGAACACAAGCTCTCTGTTTTAGTCTACCATGGCAAAAACAGAACCAAAGATCCTATTGAACTAGCAAAATATGATGTTGTCGTGACTACTTACGCCCTTGTTACAAATGAAGTTCCCCAAAATCCTCTGCTGGATTATTATGATGGGAAGACAGGTAGAGAAAGCATTGTAGGATCTTGGACAACAAGAGATGGAGGAGGAGTGACCGAGCCGAAGAAGAAGAGGTATTTGTATTCTGGTGCACTAGCAAGAGTTAGGTGGTTGAGAGTAGTATTAGATGAAGCTCAGACAATAAAGAACCGTAGAACGCAAGTTGCAAGAGCCTGTTGCAGCCTTAGAGCCAAAAGGAGATGGTGTTTGTCTGGAACGCCTATACAGAACGAAATCAACGATCTCTACAGCTATTTCAAGTTTCTTAGATATCATCCGTATGCCATGTACACGTCATTTTGCCAAACAATCAAGGTTCCAATTACCAGAAATTCTCTTAGAGGTTACAAGAAGCTTCAAGCTATTCTAAGGGCTATATTGCTGCGCCGTACCAAAGGTTATTCATTTGCTCCTACTATAGATATATGTAATATCCTTATGTGGTTTTGCTAATTAATGATCTTCTAATTAATTATCTTTATGTTGTGCTATCTAGGAACATTACTTGATGGTCAACCTATAATTAGTCTACCTCCAAAGATAGTTAATTTGAGTAAGAAGGACTTTTCCGTAGAGGAATTGTCTTTCTACAGGGAGCTTGAAATAGATTCGCAAAATATGTTCGAGGTGATTCTCCAAAAAATTATAAGTTTAATAAGCAACTTGGTGCTATATCTATATGAACTGTGACCTTGTACCTTGCAAGATGATATTTTCATTTTCATCTTCTCTGTGTAGGCCTATGCTGCTGCTGGGACTTTATACGAAAACTATGCTAATATTCTTCTGATGCTTTTGCGACTACGTCAAGCTTGTAACCATCCAAAGCTTGTTAAAATCTGTAATGATTCGGATTCGGATTCTCTTGGGATATTATCAGAAGAAGCAGTTAACAGATTACCTAGAGAGTCTCTAATCACCCTCCTCAATCTCTTAGAATCATCCTCTACCATCTGCTATGTCTGCAACGTAAGTGCATAGTCATAACTGAGCAATTTTTTTCCTTCACAATTGAACTATGTTCTAATAATCTTTTGCTCTTAATATTATTTATGCAGGATCCACCAAAATACCCTCTTGTTACTTTGTGTGGCCATGTGTTTTGCGAAAAGTGTGTGTTTACAATTTTTAATGGGGATGATGAGAACAAGTGCCCTGTACCGAAATGCAGAGCAGCTGGACATAATGTTGTTTTCTCTGAATCTGAACTTAAAAGCTGGATGGAAGATGATGATGAAAAACCTCTAGTGCTAAAAACCGAGTTTATGTCATCGAAAATCAAAGCTGTGATGGAGATTCTTAAGTCGCACGCAGAGCAAGACAGTCCAAACTCATCAGCAATAAAGACAATAGTATTCTCTCAGTGGACTGGTATGCTTGACTTGGTTCAGGATTGGTTTGTCAAAATCGGTATAGAATTCAGAAGACTAGATGGTACAATGTCTCTCGTAACAAGAGACAGAGCTGTAAAAGAATTCAACAATGATCCAAATGTAAGTGATCATTATATTTATATGTTGCATTAAGTATTGTATATGTTTTCTTGGAAACAATTAAGTATAACAATTAATATTAAACAGGTGCAAGTGATGCTGATGTCTCTTAAAGCTGGAAACCTTGGATTGAACATGGTAGCTGCATGTCACGTAATTCTGTTGGATCTTTGGTGGAATCCAACAACTGAAGATCAAGCTATCGATCGAGCTCATCGGATTGGACAAACTCGGACTGTTACTGTAACTCGTATTACTATCAACAATACCGTTGAGGATCGAATTTTGGCTCGTCAGGTATATATATATATTCATTCTTCGAAACCTTTCTTTATAGTAACATTGATTAATACTCCAGTCAATTGTGATAATTTAATTTTTTTTTTTTATGAAATTTTAATCAGGAAAGTAAAAGGCAAATGGTTGCATCTGCATTGGGTGAAGATCATGGTGAAATCTCTGCGACTCAACTAACAGTCGAAGATCTCCAATATCTATTTTTTGGTGCTTAGAATACTGTATATGGGAGATTGTGGCCCCTAGTTTTTCAGTGTGAATGTAATTTATGCTATTTTTCACATGGTTAAATTTTCTGTTAATGCAATGGTTAAGTATATTACCAATTTTAAAGCCAGGCAAAAGAACAAAGAGAAATTATGTCTGAGACAACTAGATTTGGTCCCTGGGGGTTTTTAGAGTTAGTTGCAATAGTTATGATACCTGTTTTAGGATAATTCTATATTTTGGACCGAAAAAGTGAAAAGTAGAAAAAAGAAACCTTACAGTGAAACCAAAGTTAAACCTTTGTTAGAAATTAGGGCTTCCTCTTTGTCCGAAAGAAAAGACCTAATGGTGCCGAGTAAGTTTCCACCGGAGTTGGAAGAAGAGATACTCTCTCGTGTTCCACCTCTATCTCTCGCTAGATTCAGAACCGTTTGCAAACGATGGAACGCACTTTTCAACGATAAGAGATTCGTCAACAATCACTTGTCTTGCGTTCCTCCTCAATTCATCTTACGAACCGATTCCAAGATTTTTTCGATAGGCATCAATCGCGACGACTCGTTAAAGGTCTTAAACTAGAAAGTACGGGTCCTAAGAAACTTAAGTTACATCGAAACCTCTTTTATTGCGACGGGTTTTTGCTATGTCCTGCTTTGCCGGACGAGGTTGCCATCTGGAATCCGTGGTTGAGACAACAGACGAGATGGATCGAGCCCAAGAAGACTATATTCAGTTTATATGGACTAGGATATGAGAATCGTAGACCAGACAAGGGTTACAAGATCTTTGGGTTTAGTTATGGTTACTGCTGTGTTAACATGGACGGCAGTGACACCAAAGTTAGCCCGAGAGTTTCAATCTACGACTTTGCAACCAATGCGTGGAGATATCGTAAGTTTGGATTAATCGATTGGCACTTAAGATCGCCGTTGACTGTTTTGTCTTTGAATGGAACTTTGTATTGGATTGCTATGAAGCTCGAGAGCCGCAATCATTTCATCCAAAGCTTTGATTTTTCGAGGGAGAGATTCAAGCCCTTTTGTCTCTTGCCGTGTAAGAACGATTTTGGCGACAATCAGATCCTTGCGGTTTTTAGGGGAGATCGGTTTTCGGTGTTGGAACAATGTCATACAACAAGAAATTAAGATTGAGATTTGGGTGACTAACAACAAGATAATTGGTGGAAATGGGGAGGGTGTGTCGTGGAGAAAGTTTATGACAGTGTCGATACCAGACTTCCCCAGATTACAAGACAATACAAACTCTGTCTCTCAACCAAGTTACTTCATCGATAACAATGATGATAAGAGGCTCATTGTGTGTACTTGTGATGAAATTGGAAAGCCTTGCATCTACATTGTGAAGGGAGATAGGTTCAAGAAGATTCCAATTGATTTTGTGGTTGATCTTTGGCCTTATCACCTTGTCTATGTTCCTAGTTTAGTTCCCATTCCTTTAGCTCAAATAGAGCAATAAGAATGAGAAGTTTCGTTTCTTTTTTTTAATTACAGCTTGACTTCTTGTTTTGGTCTATATTGCAAACTATGTAAGGATTTTCTTAAAAAAACAATAATTAAATTGTAAAATAAGAAGCACAGATGTGCATATCTAACAATAAAAAAATCTCAATTTTGGGAGTGTATATATATATATATACATTGGTTTATTATTAATTTTGGGAGTATATATTACACATTCGGTTGAAACCCTAATTAGGAAAAGAGAGAATGGCGAAAGATGAGAAACTTCCATGGGAGTTGATTGAAGAGATACTCTCTCGTGTCCCTCCGACATCTCTTGTCCGCTTCAGAATTGTTTGCAAACGATGGAACGCTCTCTTCGACGACAAGACGTTCATCAACAACCACAGGGCGACATATCGATTCATCTTAACAACCAAATCGAACATTTATTCGGTAAGCATCAATCCAACGATAGAGGTGCGTGAGTTAACGTTAGATATTCCCGGTTTAGAATCTCAGATACCTAAAAACTTTGTCGATTGCAATGGGTTCTTGCTATGCGCCATGGATAAAGGAGCCGCGGTTTGGAACCCGTGGTTGAATCAGAGTACATGGATCGAGCCAGATTTGGAACAACCTGTTATGCGATTCTATGCCATAGGCTATGATAACAGTAGGAGAGTTGATAAAAGTGGTTACAAGACCATTGTGTCTTATCTCAAGGAACTAGACCCTACCGAGACGTTTTGGAAAATCTATGACTTTGCCTCCGACTCGTGGGGAGACTATGACTTTAAATCTGGTGGTGGTAGTACGTAGTAGTAGTAGTAGTAGTAGTAGTAGTACTGAGGGAGGAGAACGTGTTCTTTCACTCTATCCAAGTGACGTGTCATTGAACGGAGCTTTGTATTGGGTTGCTTCTGATGCCAAGACTGATCCCTTGTTCCACCTAATTAGCTTCGATTTTTCGTTGGGAAGATTCTTGAGAATTTGTGATCGTCTACCATGTAAGAAGAACCATCATCATGATGTTATTGTCCTTAGGGTTTATAGGGTTGATCGGTTTTCGTTGTTAATGCAATGCCATGTAACAAAGAAGATTAAGATTTGGGTGACCAAGAACAAGATTGATAAATGTACCGTGGAATGGATGGATTTCATGGAAGTATCAATTCCTAACTTGCCGGATTTAGTACATATTGGATCCTACTCTCAGCCAAGTTACTTCATCGACGATAAAAGGCTTGTCGTGTGTTCTTGCGATGAAACAGGAGGAGCTTGGATCTATATTATGGGAGAAAATAAGTTGATCAGCAAAATTCAAATAGATTCTGTGGTTGATCCTTGGCTTTCGCACTATACCTATACTCCCAGTTTGGTCCCGGTTCCTTCAGTTCAAAAAGAAGGATATAATTATAAGTTAAGTTTGACATTATTCTTGTGTTTTTTTTTGTTTTTTGGTTTGGTTGTTGAGGAAGCTAAAATGGATTTGGATTTTTGAGGTTTATACTTCTTTGTTGCAACTAGAGATTTTTGCTATCCTCTTTATCTGCTTTGTTTCCCGTTAAGTTGTTACTATTTGCCTTTTTGTTTTATTTATTAGCAAAGCAAATTCTTTTTTAGAGCAAACTATTTGGAATGCTAACGGACTCTTTAACTCTCGTGGTCCTAACTTTTATCCAGGAGTAGGTATTCTTTCGAAGAATTTATTAGCTTTCATTTGCTGGATTATATAATACCAAGCTTTTGTGATAGTCTTATAATGGTTTTGTTTAGAACCTACAACAAGAGAGTTTGAACTGTAAACCAGATTTTTCAACGTATCATTTGCGAGATTATCTGATGTTCGTCTTCTCTCAGCTGATTACGAGACAGATTCCTTCAAATTATTTTCGTCTGGTTTGATTATATTCCTCCTCTTTCAAATCCTATTGGTGGACCTGGGCCTGGGCTGGGCCTTATAATATTCTTTTATTTCTATTTTGCATTCAACTAAACACTTTTAAAATTTAAAAAAAAAAAAAAACTATATATAATCGTTGCTATGGTGATGATTTCATAAACGTGGTGCCTTGTCTAATTTATCAGGGAACCGCGCACAAAGGTAGGGTTTAAAGACAAATCAAAGTTGTCAATGGAACTATACAGATTTCAGATAGTTGTTTCAAAATTTAGATTAAACTTTTATATATTAATTAGCTATAGTTTTTTCAACTTGATTATCATAAAACTAAAACATGTTTTAAAATACGTCGTTTACAATTGGTGAACAACTCAAGATACTCCCTTGTCTCGAATGAGGATCTAGGGTTTCTCTAATCCAATTCGGTCCAAAAGCGATTGTAGTATTGTTAACGTTATTTCCTTTTTTCGGTTGCTATTTCCTTTCAATCTTCTTCTTCCTTTTTTTTTTATTGTTTTTTCCTTTCATATCAATAAAGTTCAAATTCAACAACAAAAAAGAAACATATTGTTAAGATATGAAAATAGATGTTATTGTTTTTACCTTTTCTTTTTTTTTTTTTTGGTCAGAATGTTTTTACCTTTTCTTAAACCTGGTTTCTCATCTATTAGTAGGGAACAGAACACAAAGTTAGCGATGAAACACCTTATGGCGCAAGAGAAGCTTCCAAGGGAGTTGGTGGAGGAAGAGATACTCTCTCGGGTTCCACCTCTATCCCTTGGTCGATTTAAAACTGTTTGCAAACGATGGAACGCTCTTTTCAACGACCAGAAATTCATCAACAACCAGTTGGCTCGAGCTCGTCCTCAATTCATCTTAGCAACCAAATCCAAGTTTTGTTCGGTAAGCGTCAATCTCGATGACGACGATCCAAAGATAGAGGAGTGTGAGTTAACCTTAGATATTCCCAGTTCTAAGATACCTATAACCTCCCATCATTGTGATGGCTTATTGCTTTGTACTTGGAACAAAAGAGCCGTGGTTTGGAACCCGTGGTTGAGACAGAGTAGATGGATCGAGCCCGATTTGAAACTAACTAGTATGCAATTCGAGGGAATAGTATACGACAATAGGAGACCCAAAGACAGTGGTTACAAGATCCTTGCGTCCCAAGTTATTCACAAAAAAGAGTGGAAATTCTTCAACTTTGCATCCAATGCTTGGAAAGACTACGACTTCGAAACCGGTGGTAGCAGTGGGATTCAGGGAGAAAATCACGTTATTGCACTCTTCAATACTAGTGTATCTTTGAATGGAACTTTGTATTGGGTTGCTTCTTATGAAAAGCACCTCAACAATTTGTTCATCATCAGCTTCGATTTTTCGAGGGGGAGATTCAAGGCCTTTTGTTCTCTACCATGTAAGGTGAACTATCTTGAGGATCCTCCTGTTCTTGCGGTTTTTAAGGGAGATCGGTTTTCGGTGTTAGAGCAATGCACTGAAACAAAGAAGATTGAAATTTGGGTGACTAGGAACAAGATCACTGAGGATGAGGAAGATGTGGTATGGATAAAGTTCATGGAAGTGTCATGTCCTAACTTGCCGGATTTAGTACAGACAGGATCCTACTCTCAGCCAAGTTACTTCATCGACAATAAAAGGCTCGTCGTGTGTTCTTGCGATGAAACTGGTGTGGCTTGGATCTATGTTGTTGGGGAAAATAAGTTGATTAGTAAAACTCAAATAGATTCTGTGGTAGATACTTGGCCTTCGCACTGTACATATATCCCCAGTTTGAACCCCGTTCCTTCAGTTCAAAGAGAAGAAGTAGAATTACAAGTTTAGTTTATTATTCTTGTTTTTACCATTTGTTTTTTTTTTTTTTTTTTTTGCAAAGCAAATTCTGTTATTCTGTTAGAGCAAAGTAGATTGAATGTTCAACGGACTCTGTTTGATTAACGATCGTGGTTCTGACTGTGATTCGGAAGTAATATTCTAATAACATCTCAAGAAAACAATTCTTTTTCTCAAAAAAAAAAAACATCTCAAGAAAACAGAGCTTTTGAAAACCGAACAATTGCTCACGATATAAATTGATTTTTTTTTAATTAAAATAAAATTGAATTTTGTACAAATCAGATTTTCTACAAAAAAAACATGAAAATTGCTAAAATGATGTTATGCCCTCAAGATTGACCATTTTTTTCGGCGCACTTGGATAAATTATGAGAATTAAAGATAGTTTCTCTTACTTTTTTGGTATCTTAATTCTTAAATGTTACACAATTTAAATTCTAAAGCTTATTGTTTTAACCTAAAATAGTATTATTTGTTATTGTGATTTCTTTTGCAGGATTTGTACTTTTTTTTTTTTTGGTCAACTCAGGATTTGTACTTTTAGTTTATATTTTCAGGTAGTTATAAAATGCAGAAACATCTAAACATTATTGTCTCCAAAACTAAATTTGAACCAACATCTTAGAGAGCCATGCAAAACCAGTAAAATTAGAACAACAAAATATTAATTGATTTTAAGCACCATCCCAAATATATAACTTCACCAAATTAGTTTCTCACCGAAATTTAGAATCTAAAAATATCGTGAAGAGACGACGACGGAGCCGGACAATGGCGAGATCTGATTTCAGCGAGATCAACTTTTGATTTTTTGTTTTAATTAAGATAGAAACTCAATAGAGGAAATGAAAAAAAAAAAAAAAAGAAGAAATTTGGTCATAATACCTATAAAAATGATATAATTGAAAGACTTTTCTTTCGATTATATTTTTGAAAAAGCGTATTACAGAAATCAGAAATGATGTGCATGATCGGTTGGGGTTTCACTCCATTTTACAGCTTTGATTTTTTCTAAATGACTAATTTTTTCCCAATCAAGCTTTAGTTTGTTTTCCTTAAAGTTACATTTGAAATTTTTTTTCGATCATGTTGTAACTTTATTTTTTAAAGTTACAGACTAACAGCCCAAAAAAAAAAAAATTATTTGTTGTAGGATGTGAAAACATACGGCCTTATTTTTTGGGCTGTTATGGAATTTTGGTGAAACTTTTGGTAGTAATCATCATTAAATTACTATTTTTTAATTATTTTTTATTTTTTTAGTTCAGATTAGATCAAGTTATTCTATATAGTAGTATATGTTATATTAATTTAAAATAGTTTTATATATACATAACAAGAGTATATATTAGTATATTCTCTATCATCAAACTTTAAATTATAAACATGGTCTAATTCATTTTCCAAAAATTTTTATTCATCAAATTCAACCGGATACTAGAAACGAATATTTATTTATTTTTTAACTATATATAAATATAATTATTATAAAAAAATTCGCCTAGCTAGTTCTTTATAAATCTAAGTTTCCATTATTGTTATCTTGATTTGAACTCTCCCAAGAAATGGGGATCAAATTAGGAACATAAATACAGTGAGAAAATCCAGCAACCACGGAATTGACTTTCATCTTCCTTGACAAATCTCCCCTCACAATATAAATGCAAGCTTGCCTAGTTTCGTCGAAACAATACATGGCAAAGGTCTTTTCAGAGATATCATCAACGAAGTAACTTGGGGGACGTCCATAAAATTGGTGAAATAACTTTGGGATGTCAGGTATTGAGACAGTCATGAACTTAATCCATACTACGTCCTCCTCATCCCCATTTTTAAGTTTGTTCTTGGTCACCCAAATCTCAATCTTTCTTGTTTCATAGCATTGTTCTAACATCGAAAACCGACTTCCTCTGACAATAGAGAGGTAATGAGTATCTCTCTCATGGTTCTTCTTACACGGTAGAATGCAAAAGTGGTTCAATGTCTCCCTCGAAAAATCAAATCTTCGGATACAGTACTCACCAGTCTCGATGTTATAAGCAGTCCAATACGAATTTCCTTTGAACGACAAATGATTATCTAATGGTTCTTTTATGGGCCATTCTTCGTAAGGGACATTAATAAACTTCCACATATCAGATGCACTCTCGTATATTACTAGTTTCCGATCGTTTGGGTGGGGCCTAGGTGAACACAAATAATACCCAAACATCTTGTAACCCATTTTAGGTGTACTAGTATCGTATCCTATCCCACATAACAGGAATATATCATCACGGGTCATGACATGTATAGCACTCATGATCTGTCTACCTTGTCTCAACAACGGGTTCCAAACTACGGTCCGGTACGTAGAAAGAGTACAAATCAACAACCCATCGTAATAATGGGTCGGGTAAGCCGACCAATTAACCACACCAGGGATACCTACAGAAGTGTGACGCACCTCTATCGCTGGATCATCGAAATTGACATCTATTAAAAGCATCTTACCGTTGTGAAATAAGAAGAATTGTGGACGGGTATGATCCAAGTGGGTCATAACGAATCTTTTCTCTTGGAAAAAGAGCGTTCCATTGTTTGCAAATGGTTCTAAATCGAACAAGGGATTTCGCTGGAACCCGAGAGAGGATCTCTTCCACCAACTCCATCGGAAGCTCCACAGACGCCATTAGATCTTTTTATGGGCGAGGTTTACTTATGAAAAACAAAGAGATCACATCAAAATTATGATTATATATAGTGGGATTGTGATGTCCCCAGAAAAAAATTAAGTTAATATGTTTTTTTTTTCTAAATTGCTTGATTTTTTAAAGAAATATTGAAAATAAAATGAATACATTACGAAATAAGAAAACTTAAATAGAATAAAATATATGTATTCTGAATAGCATATGAGAGATAAGTTTTGCCAATTTTATCCAATAAAATTACGGCATGGCATTTGAAAAAAAAAAAACAAACTTATGTAAACAATTAAAAAAAATCTCAATCAATAAATTAAGATAAAAAAATAAGACAATATATATAGATATATATATATATTTGACAAAAACAAACTTATGACAACAATTACAAAAAAATCTCAATCAATAAATTAAGATAAAAAACAAGACAATATATATATATATATATATATATATATTTGACAAAAATAAATATGTAAATATTTATTTATGTATATGAATACATTATAATAACAAAAGTCTAGATTAGATAACAATTTGCAAATCTCCTACTTATTAATTGAGAAGCATTTTTAAGAAATGGTTTTGTCATCATGTTGGTATTTACAGAGCTGCCATATTTGGAATCTTTGAGAGTGTTTTATTTCCTATCATCTCTGGATTTTTGATCAACAATTCTGTATCCATCACATTAGTCTGTTCTTTTTCCGTTTACATGTCTTGTAATCTCCTTGACTTTGCAATGGCTTCACTTGATGACATGGGAAGCAGGATCAATGAGCTCGAGCAAAGCATCGTTGACCTAAGATTTTAAAAGTACTTAAATCGGTCCATATGTGACCAATCCTGCTAGGGTTAAGCCGGTCAAACCTACCACATTTCCATCGGAGTATAGGATATTAACCGGAGACATTACACAAAAGTGGACCAAATCTAAAAGAAAACAAAAATCATCATGTTTTATGTTTTTTTGAACCGGTCATTATAAGTAACATTGGCCACGGCTAAGCCGGTCCGAGTCCATCCTTAGAATACCCAGAGAAGTCTAGTGGTCCAAAAGAGTTGTTGCTTGATCGATACTCCATTGGAATCGTATCACGTCTGAATGCTGACATATATATGGTAGGTAAAGGAACTCGTGTTTTTAATATCCAAATATATTAATAGTTCACTAATCCCAAAAAAAAAAAAACAATTGTCAGCTGCGAAAATTTGATATAAAACATTTGAAATCTGCCAAAATAAATACAATATTTAAAAATGCTATTTGTAGAGAGAATTTGTATAAGGATTTGGGAAAGCTAAGTCCGCGTGACAAGGACGCGGAAGATGTAGTTGTCGTTTCTTGTTCTGTATGCACACGATAGACTTGTATATACAATATTTACATAATAATTCGAATCTGTGATGAGTTTTGTTTGCCTCTGGGCTGTCCATAAGGGTTGGGGAGATGTGGTCCAAACTTTTTTTTTTTTTACAAAGAGATGTGGTCCAAACTTTGGGTTATTATTTTCTTGTATATTAAAATGTGACAAGCGGAAATATATGACCCGTTCGATCAGAGTGCAGTAAATTAAAAGGGTCTCTAATTGAATTGTTGTTGCGATATTTAATGTTTCAAATGGGTCCTTAACCATCTGTTTCCCTTTTAAATTAATGTAACGTTTTTCTTTTTTTCTTTAACAATTTATTCTCCAACGACTTTTTTCTAGTAATGGTCAATTCCGTTAATCACGAAGCGCTTATGTGTTTGGTTTTTAGGTTGGAGATCTCGTGACAACAAATTTCATATACTTGAAACTATAATAAATTTGATTTCTTTTCTAATGTGCACAAATAAAAATATTATGAATTCATATTACAAATTATCCTCCACGTGTGGCTATACCGAAAGGGATGCAGATAAAGCTGGCTTTAGTTGGCTCCCAACGAAATCCTATTATTGCCTCTTTATTTTCCATCAATATTCAAAAATAAAATAAAGAAGTAAGTAGTTTATTATTTTATTTAGTTAGCGATCATACTTCTCCAAACAGAACACCTTATTTTATTTTATTTATAGAGCTTCTGGTATTTCTCTAGCACATGCATGATGCACCCATGAATTACGAATGCAATACTCAATATATAATACGCATTACCTGGCTATCAATATTCCATTTGAATACAATATTACATCGACACATTCGTTTATCACTGATGATACTATTGATTATAATGTAGATATCTGATTTATTCCATATTTCTTTTTCCTGGTTTATGTAACAAACTTACATCAATAACAGAGATAATTCCCAGAAAAAATTACATATATAAACTATATATATATGTGTATGAAATTATAATGCAATGACCTTCGAAAAATAAACCGGCAAAAAAAGAGAAAATTTCTGAAAAATTATATATATATAAGAAAAAGAAAAGAATTTTGAGGACATTACAGTTACAGTACAGATTTAGCGCCGGCAACGAGTGATGACGCTGCAGCCGCGAGAGTAAGGGTTGGCCTGAGCGCCACGTCGGCAATTGTAGTAAGATGCGCCGCGGCGTGAGCATGGAATACTGTTTCTCCTAAGCGCACCATAGCTTATGTACCTCCTCGTCGCTAATATGCGCCGGTTGATCTCCGAGTCCATCTCGAACTCAGCTCCCATTTCTCCGCCGTAGAAGAGATCTCCGTCGTCTTCTCCAAGTGCGGCGGAAACCGAGCACTCGGCGATGGAACCGCGACACTCCGTCTCGATCGGAGGGAAATCGCCGGTGAATTCGACGGATTGCGAAGATACAGCGACGGACCAGTACTGAACGGCGAGGATTACTAGGATCGCGAGCATCGCCGCCGCGCCGGAGTTTCTGGAGAGTCCTCTCATTTTTTTGCTTTGATGTGTCTCTCTAGCTTTATTTCTCACTAAGCTCTCTGACCACGAACTTTGAAGAAAGAGAAAACGGGAAAGAGAGCAAAGGATTAATTTAAAAGAGAAGGAGCATATCTAAATGCCACCGAAAGATACGAGTAATTACAAATAATACCACTTGACTTTATGGTGATTTAAAATATACAGCTTTACAAGTTGGCTTTTTTTTTTGTTAGCTTCAGATCTAAGGGTGTTTAATGCGCTAAGTGTTTGATGGAGACCATCCACAAACCTTTTTAAGATTTTGTTTGTCACTTTACGGTTTATATCGATAATTTATTAATGAGAGCTTTTTCTTTCGCTATTTTACTCTGGATAATTTTGTAATTCTTATAGAAATTATAATGTTCCAAATCGGAATCATATACTTAGTAGAAAAATTATTATTTTTAAAAAAAGATGTCAACAAAAGTTATGATTTTGTTCTTTTTTGAAAGAGGTTTCGAAAAGTTATGATTTTTTTTTTTGCTATGACATTATGCATATACATTTGAATGATTTTATAATGTTTCGAGGTACTAACAACAACAAAAATAGTACAAGGGTAGATAAGAATAATATAGGACTCATTTACTTTTAATTTGTACAAAATTATGAATGGTCTCCTTCCATAACTAGTGAATACATTCAAACTAACCAGGCAGTCATGGTATAGTAGTAAAGGGCTCACAGCTGTGAGTACTACCACCAGGGTTCGATTCCTAGCAACAACAGATTTAACATAGCTTCCGTTTGGCTTTCAGGATCACACCAGATCCGTTTGAACGCGGTGCTAATTGGACCCTAAAAATCCAAATACCTGNAAAAAACCAAAAACCTGGGTTAAAAAAAAAAAAAAAAAAATACATTCAAACAAAATAGTTACCTATTAAAATGCCAACACTATACTGAAGGGAGATTATACATTTATTTTATTAAAACCATATCATGCGCAGCGCCACGCCGTCACCAAGCCTAAGTTCATGAAATCAAACTTGGTTTTGACGAGGAATTGGACCCACACCCACCCACCGGGAATTGAGCTTTTATTTGGATTTTATTCAAAATTTTGTCTTTGCAATTTTATGTTTATATGCGGTGACTAAAATTCTATGTTCTCACCACCCATTTACGCGTTTCCATCTTATGAAACCTAAGGTTTAGACTTTAGAGTATGAATTTGAATGACTCTTCGAACAAATATAGTAATGTATTCATTACATGATATTTATGTTTTAGTAATACCATAAGGATTTTCAAAAATAAACTAAAACCAACAAAAATGGTTTTCCTTTTCCAATCCAGGAAAAACGAAATCCACTAAAAAAAAAAAATCATCGGCGATCTAGTAGCTTTGGCGAATCTCTCTCTAAAAGAGATTGAACTGTACATCCCTCGATCTATTTGAGAGGGGAATTTACGCTCCAAAAAGTTATTATCAAAAGTTGGTCCGGATTTAAGAATACTCTAGGTCAAAAACTTGGAATTTCTTGGTTTAAAAAGAAAAAGTCCATATTTTTTTTTTTTTTTTTTGAATGACGTTTATCAAATGTACACAACCGGGAGTATTTCCTAGATTTAAAAGACAGCAAAACCAAAAAGGCCCAAATAGCAAAAAGCCCAAATAACGAAATGCAATTCGTAAATATCTGCAGATCGGCGGCTTTTAGTCAATGTTGACAAATATATGTAGAGAAATGTAAAAGTTGTAATAATAATACGGTGCTTTAGTGTGTTTTTACTTTTCTTTGTTGCGCGTTGACCACGTCGTCGTGAGACTTAAAACTCGGGTGGTCACTCACTCGTTCACCGCGACGGAATCACTCAATCACCATGGATTTTCCTCCGACGAAGCTTGATTATCATGTAGACATGTTCAATCTCCAATCACAAGCCAGATTTCTCTCCTTATATAAGGTCCGTCACCGTCTGGATAATAATAACCTTTTTCGACTTCAATGCTGAATCTCTCTCTCCCTCTCTCTGTATCGCTTAATAGTTTCTGTATTACCATATGATTCAGGCGCAAGATGAACGTACAGCTCTAATTCTGGAATCGACGGTGTTTCATCCACAAGGTGGCGGCCAGCCATCAGACACTGGCTTCATCGTATTCGCCGCTTCGGATTCCAAGTTTTCCGTTCAAGATGTTCGATCGAAAGACGGAATTGTAATTTTTAATTTCTATCTCCATCGTTCCCAATTAATTGCTTAGTGTAGATAGTTTCCAGTTTGTTCGGAAATTTTTATGCTGTTTGTGTATTCCCTTTAGGTTCTCCATTACGGTGTTTTCGAAGGATCAAATCCTGAAAGTGGAATGGACATTGAGAAAGGGCAAGAAGTTCACTTGCTTGTTGATGAATCAAGGCGCAAACTTAATTCCAGGCAAGAAAATGTTGATTGAAGCTGAGTATAAAGTCTAGCTAGTGTAATTATACCAAGAACGAGCTAGTTTGATGATTGATTGCAGTTTTGGCATGGAAAATGTTGTAGACATTCATATTATGTTTTAGAAACATTTTTTCCTGCAAAGTGGATACTAATGCTTGAAATTTTAAGTGAAAATTTGTTCCTTTTCGAGTTAAATTATGTTAATCACTGAGTAATGCAGTTTCGTAATCTGCTTGTGGAGATTCTTCAGAATTCTCATATGGGCTGATAAAGATTGTTCTCATTGTTATGCACCACATGATAGCAACAAATTTCTGGAAAATTAGACTCTGAGTTGTGCAGTTTTAATTCTTGCATTTTTGTTGTTGTTTGTGCCTGGAATTTATCTTGAAGTTTACATTTTTTCATGATCAGGTTGCACTCAGCTGGACATTTGCTAGATTTGTGTATGCAGAAAGTTGGGTTAGGACATTTGGAGCCTGGAAAAGGGTACCATTTTCCGGACGGGTAAGAATCTCATTAGAAGTTTTGCCTCTTTGCAAGCTTTCGTAAAAATGGTGATCTAACTACAATGCGACCAGTCCGTTTGTGGAATACAAGGGAAGTGTTCCACAGGATGTATTGCAGGTGAAGCAGAAAGAGTTGGAGGCAGAAGCTAACGAACTGATATCCAAAGGAGGAAAGGTAAGTCCTCAGTGTCTCTTATTCATGGTTGGATTCCTTTGATTTTGTGTTAGGCTTCTTAATAATGATTTGTTTGCCCTGTATAAGGTTTATGCTGCTATATTACCCTATGAAGAGGCATCCGCGCTCTGTGGTGGCAGTTTTCCTGATTATATTCCTAAGGTATTTGCCAATATAGAAAATATTTTCCCTTGATTGCTAATGATTTTTCTTCCATTATAAACCTCGAATGTCCAGCTCAGAGATTTACATTTTTCCTGAAATGACGCCAAATTGTTATAGGAGTAGCAATGTTTATCTTAAGTTATATCAAAATGGAGGTAGTGATGTAAATCTCTTTGGCTTTGCTAAGTAAATTGTAACTATGGATATATTAAACCATTTTCTGTATCAATTCCTGCTGTTTGTCTAAAATGTTATCTATGTTGATTAACCCATCCCTCGATCTATTTGGTATCTATGTTGTGAAAATTTTGGGAGCACCAAAGGTACTTACTCGGGCATTGTAGGGTAATAGGTACCCAGTTAGAGTAAGATAGTCAGTTAAGCAATGGAAAATGGATAGCAAATGACAGAATGTCCACATATAGTATGTGTTGAGCCATTTCACTCTTGACATATATCAAACTCAAACATCTGTATTTGCTTACCTCGCAGGGCAGCACTCCCCGGATCTTAAGATTAGGTGAAAACCCCGGATGTCCGTGTGGTGGGACCCATGTCTCCGATATATCTGATATCATAAGCATGAAGGTACACATCTAATAGATAGACCAGTCTCAAGTAGATATCTTTCCTCCTCTTGTCTTGTGTTTCTAAAGTTACACGATTCTGGGTACCCTTCCTCGTTGTTTTTCAGGTCACACAGATGAGAACAAAGAAAGGAATGACAAAAGTTTTCTACACCATTGCATCTTAATGCTTTGCTTAATGGTTCCGTTTCCATACGAATCTGTATACAAAAAGTCAAGGTAATCTTCAGCATTCGCTTCTTGTTGATACCATCATTTCATAACGTCACATATAAGTAGTCCCATTAGTTGGTAGCCTTGAACCGTATCTAAAACAAGCAAAGGTTCGTTTTTACCGTCATTCCCTGAACAGTCCTAGGTTATAAATCCCTAGCCTAGTAACATAGTACTTTCTCGATAATATATTAGCAACGAAAATAATCCTAGGCTATGTGGTTTTCCTAGAGTTTTAGGGGCTTGCACTAGATGCACATAATACACCAGCTTGCAAAAACTGTATAATCTATAGTTGAAAATTGCGTACATAAAGACAAGCAGAGATATCTCCAATTCATTATAAATTGCCAAAAATAGGGTACGTAAGCTAAATGGGATTGTCATTTTCAGGGGAGAATTGTAGTGATGAGGACTGTTTTCATCAGTTGCCTTTAACAGCAAGCAGCCTCTCCTGTGGCTCAACAGCCACAAATCAGTATTTGTGGGTATTTATCAAATCTATTAAACGACTCTCTCTATCATTGATAAGTCGTATATGATATGATATTGATGTGATATGATCTTCCATTCCACTCAGCCTCTGATTAGTATTACTATATTGACTCTTGGTTTGTCGAATCATACCGGACATTTCGTCCGTGAAATTTTATTGATGCATCGGTTTGGTAATTTACCTAAGATGCACAAAAACACTAAAGCGATCACAGGTTCCCAACCCGAATCAATCGGTGACTTTTGAGTTTTGAGTCTTTTGACGAAGGAAACCGGTTAAGCTTGTACCGGTTTCCGTTGTTTAATCCGGGGACCGATCTGCTGCGGTTGTGGGACTTTCGAATATGTAAAAAATCGATATTGATTTTTTCATGTGTGACAACATAATTCACCAATTCAACAATATTCGTTTTAAAAAATAAATAGAAATTTAAATAGGATTTCATTGCGTCTTTAGTTATTGTTTGTTTTCGTGTGGCTTCTTCATCCGAATTGAACAAGTTTCGATAAAACTATTTTATATATGCTCAGAGAGATGCAAAATGATAGATCTGCTCCCCTTTCTTACGTCATGTGAATAAACATTCTCGATTTTTTGCTTACCATTTTAATTATTTTTTATCAACTAATTCCTGTCCTTACGTCTCTGTTTGCGGCAACTATGATGTACGCCACGTCGACATCTGCCTAGTACCCAAAATTTCAGATTTTGTAGAACGTCACTATGTATTTTGGGTTATTTTATTTTTGCACAAAAAAGGTTATATTATTCTGTTGCCCATTTATATTGCAACCTTTTTTATATTAAATTAAACTACCATTCTTAATTAGATAATATCAAAATTACACAATTAACTCCACTACAAATAAAATCTGCAAGCTTATCTCTAAATTTTAGTCTATGGTTATAATTGGTGACTACTTTTAAGAAAAAGAAAGATGAAAAATCTCATGTTTCTCAAATATTTTATCATTTACAAATAATTTTTGTTCATTGTGGGTTCTATACTATTCTCTAATATTTTTTATTTTTTTTAAGAATTATAAAACAAAAATGTTCTTTCTACAATTTTAGGAAGAAACAATAAATAAATTCGTTTTTTATTATTAAATAATTTTAAAAATAATTGTTATGATAAGATTTATATTACTATATATAATAATTTTAGTATTTTTATTATATAATCATCGAAAAATATTTTTGAAAAATAATTTCAGGCTAAATTAATGTTGTGGTTTTATTTAATAGGATGACAAGAATTACCATTTTTAAATTCCTTTTATTATACCCCTTGCAATTTTATTATGTAAATAACTATCGTGGGAAACTGGACAACCAACAAAAAAAAAGCCTGGAGGTTATTTGCTTAATCGTATTATATTGGTTCTTTGAGCAGTCCAAGAAAAATAATACAACTGTAATTATATAAAATATGAATGCAGGTAGGGATCTGAGGATGACATCAGCAAATAAAATGTCAACTAACACACTTATTGCCTTCAATTGTTGACTCTATTGATTTTTCACTTTCGTCGATCGATTTTTTATTTTGGTCGACCGGTATTTACTCCTAAATATCTCGTTGATATTTTCTTTATCAGGGAGTTATGAATTTTTGTTGTACATAATTACATATTTTGGGCCGAAAGTAAATACGAAATTTTGTGTATTATTTTTTAATTTTTTTTAATTGTGTATTTCTTCTCCAAACTAAACTTAAAATTATGCAACTAACTGATATTTCTTGGTATTTTTTTCAATAAATATATTTTAAGTATGCAACACCACCAAAAGGAATTCTAATTTATTTTATCAAAATGAAAGTATCTTAGCAAGAAAATTATATGAAAAGAAAATCTTAACAAGAATTTTTTTTAAATACTAAAATATACTCTTTACTTATAGATATAGCATTATTAGTGTTTTGGGTAAAATTGAGCTTTGAAGGAAAAAAAAAGAAAAAAGAGAGCTAAAAAGTAACGAATCAAAAATCAAGAAAAGATAGAGAAAAGAGAAAAGAGAAAAAAAAAAAAGAAAAATGTGGAAAAACATTATAACACCCAAACTTAGCAAAGAAAACATATTCACTCGTTAACTCTTCTCCTCCATCCATCCATTCATCTTCTCTCTCTCTCTCTCTCCTCTTTTTCACTTCTCTTCACTCGTTTTATTCGCTTCTTCCGTCGTCTTCGTCTCCTCTGAATTGTTCCTTTCGCTTAATTCGCTTCTTCGAATCTCTTTGGTTTTTCCTTCACTCGCGTTTCCTTATTACGTTGAAGGTAAAACCCGTTCTCTCATCTCCAATGTCTGCTCTTCTCGATTTCCTTTTCGTTCCGATTTAGGTTTTTTTCTTATTTCAATTTAGTTCGATTTGCTCTGTCAGTGGAATCATTTATATATCAATGTTTAGGAGATTTTGTTGTAGATATGAACACATGTCATGGTGAATACTTCACAATCTCAAGAATTAATCTTTTTTTCTTCTTTTTCCGTTTCTCTGTTTCTGGGTTTTAGATAGTTTTTCTCTGTAAATCTTTTATCTCAACCCCTTTGCCAACAACTTATGTGGTCTGCATTTAATGGCGTCCTATGAAAAAAATTTGTTTTTTTGTTAAACTCCACATTTAACTTGTGTCAGTGAAAAAATAAAAGTGTTCGTTATCTTGGCCCCATCTATCTTCACTTTCAATCTGTGCTTTCACTCACACCACGTATTTTGTCGCTAAGGTCATTAAAAGCTGTTAAATTTTTCGAGGTTGGGTTTGTGTATAAGTCTAAGTTTAATTGAGACTCTTGAAGAAAAATGGACTGGATTTGATGTTTTTTTTTTTGGATCCAAGGCTTAGTCTTTATATTCGTTTTTTTGTACTTTTCCTGGTTAGTGGATCTTGATTTGATCAACGATTGATAAGCAATAGTAGTAAATCTGATGAGTAAATTGGATTTTGTTGTTTCAGAACATTTTCAAAAAAATGCAGGAAGAGACAATAAGTGATCCTTATGGAGAGATTGAGATAAGCTTTGGTTATCAATGCAATAGTAATAAGATAAGAATCCCTGAAGACAATATTCCAGATGGCCGTGGCGTTCTTGCTGGGTTTAGGCTTCAAAAGACGAGCAGTTTCTCTTGTTTATCAGGTGCTGCTTTAAGCGGGAACCCGACATTAGCCAACACGAACATCTGCAACGGAGTGATTGGCTCTGAGATTTTGCCATCTATAGATTCTCCAAAATCCTTTAGGAAAGTTCCATCTTCCCCTGCGCTTTCCAAGCTTGACATACTCTCTCCTTCTCTCCATGGAAGCATGGCGAGTCTAAGCTGCAGCTCGTCTACTAGCCCGAGTCCTCCTGAGCCAGAATCTTGCTTCTTGACGTCAATGAGTTCTCCTTCTTCTGTCAATGAAGGGTTTCTTCTCTCTGCCATGGAAGTTCAAGTTGCGGGCGGTGCTGCAGGTGAAGACAGGGTTCAGGCTGTTTGCTCTGAAGAGAACGGTTGGCTGTTTTGCGCCATCTATGATGGATTCAATGGAAGAGATGCTGCTGATTTCTTGGCTTGTACTTTGTATGAGTCCATTGTGTTCCATCTCCAGTTACTTGACCGCCAGATGAAGCAAAGCCTTACAACAAAGACGCAACAAGATGATGATGGCTGCGAAAAATCGGAATTGTTATCAAATATAAGTAAAGTAGATTATTCGTCTTCTGATTTGTTCAGACAAGGAGTGCTAGATTGCTTAAACCGTGCGCTTTTCCAGGCGGAAACTGATTTCCTAAGGATGGTTGAGCAAGAAATGGAAGAAAGACCGGACTTAGTATCTGTTGGATCTTGCGTTTTGGTCACTCTCCTTGTCGGGAAGGATCTCTACATCCTTAATCTAGGTGATAGCAGAGCTGTTCTAGCAACCTACAATGGTAATAAGAAGCTGCAAGCTGTTCAGCTGACAGAGGATCACACAGTTGATAACGAAATCGAAGAAGCTAGACTCTTAAGTGAACATCTTGATGATCCCAAAATCGTTATTGGTGGAAAAATCAAAGGAAAGCTTAAAGTTACTCGTGCTCTAGGAGTTGGTTACTTGAAGAAGGTATTATTATTATGGTGATTTGATACTTGAAAGAATATCAAAAATAGCTTCCGTCTTTCTTTTTTTTTTTTTTAATTTGCTAATCTGTTTGCAGGAGAAATTGAACGATGCACTGATGGGAATTCTCCGTGTTCGTAACCTTTTGAGCCCACCCTACGTTTCAGTGGAACCATCGATGAGAGTTCACAAGATAACGGAATCAGATCACTTTGTTATAGTTGCAAGTGATGGTTTATTCGATTTCTTCAGTAACGAGGAAGCGATTAAGCTCGTTCATTCCTTCATTTCTAGTAATCCTTCTGGTGATCCAGCAAAGTTTCTGCTTGAACGTCTTGTTGCTAAAGCTGCTGCTCGTGTTGGTAAGCTTCTTTTTTCAATGTTTAACTTTTCTTTAATTTTCATTATCTATAATAACAATTAAAAAAAAAAACTTTGATCTAGGCTTCACGTTGGAAGAGTTGATGAATGTTCCGGCTGGTCGGAGACGGAGATACCATGACGATGTGACTGTAATGGTAATCACACTCGGTACAGAACAACGCACCTCAAAGGCTTCTACGTTCGTATGATTTGATATTAACGATTAATGATTATGGCGAAAAATCTTGGATTGGTGAAATTGTAAATAGTCTCTTGATCGTATTTAGTAGACTTTTGAAGCTGATCTTGAGTTTTTGCACTTCTTTGCTGGCATTTCCCAATGTTTAGTACGTACATATTAATATTATTGTAGTGGTCGTAGTTTGCGGTTTTTGGTTATTGGTGTTTTTTTTTGGTTATTTATAAATCTGTGACTGTCTCAGCCTCAGATGGTTGTTGCTCTGTTTTTGGCCTTTTGGGTGTTTAGTCGGTTTGGTTTATCACCTGGTTTGTAACTTAAACTGAACCGGTTCTGTTAATTGGTTAACGACTACTTGAATAAATGTTGAACTGAGAGCTAAGTTTTACTGATTTAGACGCGTATTTAATTTGTATTAGATCTTAGTCTTACAATGTAAAATGGATAATAGTTGTGCCAACAATCAAAAATAAATTCGCCCACCGTGGGGCTCGAACCCACGACCACAAGGTTAAGAGCCTTGCGCTCTACCAACTGAGCTAGACGGGCTTTGACGGTAGTAGACCGACATCATTTTATAGATCCTCAGATAAAAGGAAAATTATCAATATTGATTTGACCGACATTCTTGTTTTCATTATTGCAACAAAGCTCTCAAATTCTAGGAAGAACAAACTCATCCTCTCCCAAAACCTCCATCATCCTCTCCCAAAACCCATCTCTCTCCATCCACATAATTTTAGCTCCACTGCCTTATTAGCCGGAATCAACCACCACTTACATCTCCTCCGTCTCCTCCTCCTTCCCTTCAATCACCTTCCACCGCCTCCTCCACATACCCGGTGTCCCTCCGATCAAGGGCTCCCAGGCGGTGATTGAACGCGACGATGAGGTCTTCGATGCTTTCATTTTGTTCTGTAAACAGCTCTCGAAGTCTTCAGGGATCATCGTTAACACGTTTGATACTTTAGAGAACAGAGCCATCAAGGCAATAACAGAGGAGCTATGTTTCTCAATATTTATAAAATTGGACCGCTTTTTGTTCAAGGAAGAACCGGTGATAACCACGGAAACAACCTGGATTCTTGTCTGAGTTGGCTTGATTCGCAACCTGAACAGAGTGTGGTGTTCCTCTGTTTCGGGAGCTTGGGTTTGTTCTCAGAGGAACAGGTGAAGCAGATTGCTGTTGGTTTAGAGAGATTCTAGTAACATTTTAGCGGCAGAGAGAGATACTAATCTATCTTACCAGAAGGATTCTTAAACCGAACCGGAAACAGGGGAATGGTCGTCAAATTTCTGAATCATAAATCTGTCCGCGGATTTGTCACTCATTGCGGCTGGGATTCCATCCTTGAAGCCGTTTGCGCCCGTAAAATATAATACACATAGCACATTTCAATTACATAGANTTTTTTTTTTTTTTTTTTTTTTTTTTGATAAACTGATTCAGTGTTGTTAATTCGATTAGTTTACCACAATAGGCATACCGATGGTAGCTTACCCGTTGTACGCTGAGCAGAGGTTTAACAGAGTGGTGATTGTGGAGGAGATCAAGATTTCGATTCCGATGAATGAATCGGAGACTGGTTTTGTGAGCTCGGCGGAGGTGGAGAAATCGAGTCGGAGAGATAATGCAGGAGGGTCCGGTTAGGGAGAGAACCAAGGCGATGAAGAACGCGGCCGAGTCAGCCTTGACCGAAACCGGTTCGCCTCATACCGCGTTGACTGATTTACTCAAATCGTGGAGCCCAAAATGATCATAGAAATTTAGTCTTGTACCAACGGTAGACACGAGAAACTAAATTTCTAGATTAATAAAGTAGTAAAAATATTAACAGTAACATAAAATTCAAGTTTAGTATTCATTCCGTTCCATTTTATAAGATGGTTTAGCATAAAAGCAGAGGCATTAAAAAATTACAAAAATATTACTTTTTCTTTTTCATATAAGAAAACATCATTTCATACATGATTAAAAATAAATCAACCGATAATTAAAACACTACAAAATATGAAATTACAAAAAAAAAAAAACGACTAGTATATTTTTACTGTCTCAGAATCATGTCTTTGGGTTATTCGTTTTGCTAATTCAAAGTTATGTCTCTGAGACCCGAGAACGAACAACATTATATTGTATGTAGTTTTGTCGTTTGTTGCATGTTGCTTTCGTTCTTCTTTGAACCCAGCATAGCGAGCGAGGCCGTTATCTTTACAAAAACAATCGTATAGTATAGCGATCCTTCTGGAAAACTCTTTTCGACCTCCTTGCAATAAATGTTGACTTTTGTGCATAGCAAGAAAGCATGGATGAAGAACCAGCCAATATAAACTTCGTTTGCATAGCAAGAAAGGGTGAAGTTTTCGTAGCCGTGAAAGCTATTGGTGAAGAAGGAAACGACAAGTTTTTGGTGTATAAAATTAAGTTAATTGAATTAACAATGAAGAAGATCTTTAGCAAAAAANATTTTTAGAAAAAAAAAAAAAAAAACAATGAAGAATATCAGTTCACTGAAGTCCTATTTGGTAGTCCCTTTAGAGGGTTTAAATGTACGAGTGGCTATATCAAGAATTAAGAGTAAAAACTAATATATTGGTTATATTTATCATAATTAAGCTCATTTCTGCCTTCAAGTATATAAGCATGGAATTTATTATGAGTAATTTATTAGGTTTAACAAAACAAAAGATAGTGGAAGCCCCTTGGCCCAGTGATCTTTGTCATTATTTCATTGACTGGTCCATATGTCTTTTCCTCCAAAAAAGTTAATGAAAATCTTGTTTCGCAATCATAGAGCCGTGCGACTTTAAACCATATCATCAAAATCTGATAGAATATAGGATATTCTGTTACTATCTACAGCAATAGTAACAAAATATCCCTATATTCTATCAAAATCATCTTCCAATTTCACATTCCAGTTTTCATTCTTGCAACAAGGCTCACAAACCCTGTCCCTAGGAAGAACCATGGAAAAACAAGAAGCCTTAGTTCTGTATCCTTCACCACCAATAGGTCACTTAGTGTCCATGGTTGAGTTAGGCAAACTCATCCTCTCCCAAAACCCATCTCTCTCCATCCACATCATCTTAGCTCCGCCGCCTTATCAGCCGGAATCAACCGCCACTTACATCTCCTCCGTCTCCTCCTCCTTCCCATCAATCACCTTCCACCGCCTCCCCACCGTCACACCGTACTCCTCCACAAGCACACCAAAACACCACGAGGCACTCCTCCTAGAAATCATATGTTTCAGCAACCCAAATGTCCACCGGACTCTGTTCTCCATCTCCCAAAGATTCAACCTCCGTGCCATGATCATCGACTTCTTCTGCACCGCCGTATTAGAAGTCACCGCCGATTTCGCTTTCCCGGTCTACTACTTCTTCACCTCCGGAGCCGCCAGTCTCGCCTCCTTCTTCCATCTCCCGATCCTCCACAAAACAACCGCCGGAAAAAACCTCAAAGACGTCCACACGCTCCTTAACATACCCGGCGTCCCCCCGATCAAAGGCTCCGATATGCCTAAACCGGTGCTCGAACGCGAAGATGAGGTTTACGATGCTTTCATATTGTTCTCTGAACAGCTCTCGAACTCATCGGGGATCATTATCAACACGTTTGAAGCATTAGAGAACAGAGCCATCAAGGTCATAACAGAGGATCTCGGTTTTCGCAATATTTATCCAATTGGACCGCTCATTGTAAGCGGAAGAACTGAAGATAAGAATGTTAACAACGCAGATTCTTGTCTGAATTGGCTCGAGACGCAGCCGGAACAGAGTGTTGTGTTCCTCTCTTTCGGAAGCTTGGGTTTGTTCTCAGAAGAACAGCTGAAGGGGATTGCTATTGGTCTAGAGAGAAGTGAGCAGAGATTCTTGTGGGTGGTCCGTAATCCACCCGGGTTACAAAACCAGACAGAACCGGACTTGAAATCTCTCTTACCAGAAGGATTCTTAAACCGAACCGGAAACAGGGGAATGGTCGTCAAATCGTGGGCGCCGCAAGTTCCGGTTCTGAATCATAAAGCTGTCGGCGGATTCGTCACTCATTGCGGCTGGAATTCTATTCTCGAATCGGTTTGCGCAGGTAAACTATAATACACATAACACATTTCAATTACACAGAACGATTTAGTGTTGTTAATTCGATTGGTTTACCACAATAGGCGTACCGATGGTAGCTTGGCCGTTGTACGCTGAGCAGAGGTTTAACAGAGTGGTGATTGTGGAGGAGATGAAGATTGCGATTCCGATGAATGAATCGGAGACGGGTTTTGTGAGCTCGACGGAGGTGGAGAATCGAGTCCGCGAGATAATGCAGGAAGGTCCGGTTAGGGAGAGAACCAAGGCGATGAAGAACGCGGCTGAATCAGCCTTGACCGAAACCGGTTCGTCTCATACCGCGTTGACTGATTTACTCCAGTCGTGGAGCCCAAATCGATCTTAGAAATTAACGGTAGAAAGCAATTAAGTTTCCGCGTCAAGAAATATTTGGTTCATCCGGTTAAGTTTGAAGACAATAGAAAGCAATTGGTGCAAGCAAATAAGCTGAAGTGTGATTGGAAGACAAAAACCGATTGATACTTGTCAATGATCTGATGAAAATCAACGGCTAAGATTGTTTATGTGGAACGGAATCTTCTACTGTCCACTAGATACACATCTATGATTTAAAAAATCTGATTATAAAAACGAGAACCTTTCAGTTACCAAATTACTATTTTAACGCGTAGATTAAATTTATCCAATATTACAATGAGATTACATTCTCTTATAGACGGAAACAACAATCTCCTTCTCTTCTCTCTCTCTCTCTCTCTCAGCCATGGCAAATCTGACCTTAGAGCTCAACATCTACTCTGCAAAAGATCTCGAAGATGTCAACCTTATCACCAAGATGGACGTGTACGCCGTCGTTTGTATCAACGGCGATGATTCCCAGAAGAATCACAAGGAGAAAACCGCCGTCGACCGAACCGGAGGATCTGAGCCTACTTGGAATCACTCCGTCAAATTTTCCGTCGATCAGAGGTTAGCCCGTGAAGGCCGCTTGACCCTCGTCGTGAAATTGGTCTGCGATCGGATCTTCGGCGGCAAAGATCTCGGAGAAGTCCAGGTCCCGGTTCTTGAGCTTCTTAATTCGTCGCCATCATTTAACGGTGACGGTAGCGGAAACGGCCAGGGGATGAAATTCGTGACGTATCAGGTGAGAACTCCGTGTGGGAAAGGTCAAGGCTCGTTGACTTTCTCTTACCGGTTCGATATGCCGTCGTTTAAACCGGATCTACCGGCATCACCGGTTTACCCGAATCCGATAAGCAGACCGCCTGATTGCCCGTCGACGACCTATCCTCCGCCGTGTGAAGCAGGTTTCTATCCACCACCACCGTCAATTGGATATCCGCCGTCTTCTCAGCCGCAAGGATACTCCTCACCGCCGTACCCATACCCGTACCCGTACCCGCACCCATACGATTCTCCTTACCCGGAACATCCCGTCACCGCTTACCCACCGTCTCCCTCCGCCTCGAATTTATATCCTCCGCCGCATCATCCCAATGTGTATCCGCCGCCTTCCGATCATTCGTACCACCAAGCGCAACCGTCGCAGTCGTTTCACGGGTATGCGCAGTCGTCTCCACAGAATCAGCATGGGTACGGTTATCCGCCGCCGCCTCCGTCACCGGGATATGGATACGGTAGTCCGCCGTCGCAAACGCCGACGAAGAAGAATAAACCAGGGATTGGGCTTGGAATGGGAGCTGGGCTTCTGGGAGGAGCATTGGGTGGGCTTTTACTCGGCGATTTAGTGTCCGACATTGGCTTTGATTTTTAATTTTTTACTTGTGAGAATTGAGAAATTCGTTTCCTGCTTTTTTTTTTTTGTTCTAATCAACAAAAGAAAACATATCTACAATTTATTTACCAATAATGTCGTATCTGTGTTTAATAATGAAATCAGTGTGTTATATTTCATTGACTGAACCTAACCATTTCTCTTGTGTGTGTGTGTGTGTGTTTTCATGCCCTTTCTCTTGTTGATTTGATTCATCCGTATTTATTAATTCAAGTATAGCTTTTTAGCACCGATTTTTAACTTACCTAAGCCGCAAAATAAAATAAAAAGTATGTTGTAATATGATTCGCATTACACTTCTTCCTCGAGTTTCAATATGAATGTATACTGTATTTTGAGATTAACTCTCTTATAAGTTCAGTAAGAAATTATCTAGCCGGTGAATAGCATGTTTTGAAATATGAGTGGAAATCTTCCCTATTTTAGAAATTGATCATTTTTAAATTTTGTTTGTATAGTACGAGGAAATGACTAAATTTTCACAGCTGATGGTGCAACTGCAAGTTTTAAACACTTTAGAGATGTTGATCACATTTCATTCTGTTTAGTAAGTGGCAAAAGAATTTGGTTAATTTTAATATTTGGTCGACTTTACAACTTGGTATTTTGGTAAGATTGGAGTATTTAAATAAATGTTGACAAAAGAAATTACAAAATTAATAAGAGATGAACTGTATAGGAAGTCAAAGAATAATCAAAGGCTCCTGGAACTTAATGCTTAGACCAAATCAAAATATTTAGATAGCCAAATCATAGTTGGAATGGATATTAAATAAACCCGAGAAACACCAAAAAATGCCCGGGGTCTATAAGTCCGACATAGAGAGTGCAAACCAGGACCTAGCTTTTGACCCACAACGATGGAATACCAACTAGAGTCATCGAAATTAAAAGCTCCATTCAAAGATACCGAATTGTTTAAATTATCCATGCCATGGAACTCGTCAAAAACATTATTAAAACTAAAAGCTGTCCATGTATTAGATACAATTTCATACATCTTAACTCTAGGGTAGACTGGACTGGCATCCCAATCAAGATTGTACTTAAGGATCTTATAATCATTGCTGTTAATGTCTTATCCTACGCCATATTCTCTAAGACCAATTTTCCCGAACTCTATCCATCTAGTCTGTCTCAACCAATTGGGTAAAAAATAAAAAAAAACCAAGGAGCCACCCTTGCTTCGTTATACAAAGCAAGAATCCATAGCAATAAACAATTTTTTTAGGTAACATAAAATCCGGATAGGAACATTCAAGGACTAGCGTACGCATCTCTCTATCGATGGATCGTTTCCACCGAGATTTTTTATGCATACCGAATACATCTGAGAATCTGTGCATAGGATGAACTATTTGACTATTCATTTTTGCCCCTTTTCATTTTGTCCATGAACTTTAATAAACATTTGTGGGCGTTTTCTGCGTGGGTTTCATGGGCCATTTAAAAATGTTCGGATTTCTATTCATTTTATTTTCGAGAAACTTTTTAAAAATATACCATTTAAATCATATTTTCTGAAAAATAAAAAATTTGTTTTTTTCGACTATTCCTATTTAATATTTTGAATAACAAACTTCGAAAATTTTAAAACCATATTTCAACGGATGTCAATGCGATAAACGGAAGTGTAGAACCGATATATTAGATTCAAAACTTTGTGAAAATTCTTTTAAAATATACCAACTAAATAAAAACTTCAACAAAAAAAAAATATATATAATATATCCAAGATTGCCGCCATATGTTCTGCCAAATCAGCAAAAGGATTCCATTTGAACTGGTTTGTTTACCTTGCTTTTACGGGAAGATTATAACAAATCTAATGGATTTTTTTAGTACAATTAATTTTTAGGGTTTGGTCTTTCCGTTTCTGAATAAATACCTAAAGGTTTTGGAGCAATTATGTCCTCTTTTAGAATGGAAAGTCTAGTTTTTTTTAAGCCTGTGTTTTGTTTTTGGAGTTATTATTTTGTTGATGTATTTATAATGAATTTTTATTTTTATTTTCTAATATGTACTTTCCCTATTTCACAAAAATGTCGTTTTATAATTATTTTTTTGTTTCTAGGTTTTCAATGTAATTTTTCATATTCAATTTCTATTTTACTTCTTATTCAAAACTAATAAATTGTATATTTTAATTATTTATATTTAATTGATGATATATTAAATAGAGATAAAATTATATATTTTAAAAAAATTTAATCTACGTTGAAATATGTCAAAATCACAATTTTTATGAAATAGAGTGAATACTTTACTAGTTCTCTCCTCCTCAACAAAAGATAATATTGTTTTACTAATTATTTAATCTGCTATGAAACTAGCTTAGACCGACAAAGAGTGTACAAATGATAATAATTCCCTAAAAAGTAAAAACCCTAATAATTCCCTACTAGCTTAGTGCTTCGCTGATTCAGACAATTTAAAATAAATTCTTTAGAACTTCAGATTGTTTTTTTCTCGGTGCAATTCTGGGAAGAGCATATCATTGCCACCACTATTCTCATCTCTTTTTTTTTTCCCTTTCCTTTTCCTGATATGACATTCATTTCACGAGTTGTTTTGTTCCTTTTCTCCTGAGTTGGCTACTTTTAATTGGATGCTTTGTAATGTAAAATCACAGCCGTCGCTTTCTCTCGTCTCTATTCACTTCTACGGTCATGATTAAAGGCCGAAATTTAAACCTTATCGTACGAACTAAAAACGAACTAAAACTCTTGTGCAACATGTGTCCACTATCTACTTTGTCTGCGCGGATCTAGTTTTGTTTTTAAAGGGCTGTATTTTTCTTTTTGAGAAATTAACCGGTGAAATAAGGAAGTGCGGTTAAGTTAAACCGGAGAGGTTAACCATGGACCATGGACCATGGTTAAGGTTTGTCAGACAGTGAGGGAAGAAAGTCACGGAGTTGGGTAAAACGGAGACAAGATAGGACTAGCGACACACTCCTCCCTAACTTACCAAAATGCCCTTCCTTACTTGACCGGAACTCTTCACTCTCGGTTTTTCTTCGTTTGGCTTTTCCGTAATATCGCTGTCACACGTGGGAGAGACATGTACATTCCATTCCCCCTCTTGAAAAACCAAATAAATAAGCTTTAGCGTTGAAATATGTTCTTAATTTACGCAGCAAAATTATGCACATTTTTCTTTTTTTTTTTTTTTTNCTTTTTTTTTTTTTTTTTTTTTTTTTTTTTTTTTTTTTATAACTCAGAGGTAAATCTCAGACTTATGGAAAGACCCAGACTAATTCTTTGGGAGAGGTACAGCCTACGGATAGACCTTTTCTCCGGATATGCAAATAGGCCCGAAAGCAGGAGTCCATATCCGTGTGGATGTCCAAAAATAATATGTTATAGTTTCACGCAGCAGGTGGATCGAACTTGAAACATGTTGGCGTTTCATGTCTGTCCTCTTACCACCTGACCACAAGGTTCTGGACTGCACATCTTTTAATACAAGGATCAAGCAAACTGTAATATTCTACTAAAGTCTTTTTCGTTATCTTTTAAAATGTTAATTTTATGAATTATGATGTTATTTTATATGTTATTGAAAAAAGAAATAAAGATTAGGCAAAAAAAAAAAGAAATAAAGATTAGGAAACAAACAGTTGACTATTTTACTTGGTTGGGGAAGCAAAATAAATATACCATCGCAATCCACACGTACGCATTGTTTTTAACTTTTGACAAAATTATTGATTAGCTACCTAACAAATTGACAATTTTTTGTTCTTATTGTGTGTCAAGTTTAATAAATTATTACCTATATTTCATTGAGACGACGTGCAGATTCGTATGTACATTACAATGCTCTCCCATTTCTTGAATTCTCTAGTTGATCATCCCATGCGGTTCATTTATTTGCTGAACAGAATAAGGAAATTTATGTATATTTGTAGATAGTTAAATAATACTATTAAAGTTTCATATTACCATGACGACTGATGACCAATAAAAAATGTGTTTAAAAGCATAGGGATATGTGTCCTATGGACAGTGGATAAGAGAGTGGTCCTTAACAGACCATAAATTATGGGATCTTCCCTAGTTCCTTTATTGTTAATAGCTTTTGATTATTCTTATTTTTTTGGTCAAGTTGTTTATTGGATGTATGCATTTAATAATTTCTTTGATCCGTAATACTTGTTAGAAACAGAACAGCACGCTTTGCTTCATTCACTAGACAAACCCATAATTAGCGATGTTTGAGGCCGGAAAAAAAAGAGAAGGTTGCGTGTGTTTTACTCCAAAAAAACTCGTAAAGCCTAAATCCCCTTCTTCTTTTTCTTTACTGTTTTTTTTGTTCATGCCAAGAAAAATTACTGGTTTTCGTTGTATGGAATATGTAAATTTTTGTGGTTAATAATTTCATCTTTTGGGGTTTTGGAGTCACTCAGATTTCCCTTTTATAATCGTCTCTTCTTCATACAAATCCAACTTCTCTTTTCTCTGTATTCCTATTTTTTTCTCTTCTCGACCCTTTCAGAATCTTTAGAGAGAGAGAGAACAATTTGGAGAAAGAAAGGGGAAGTCTGTGTGAGAGAGAACCCACCAAAGCGTGCACGAGAGAGAAAAAAGGAACCAAGAAAAAAAAGCTAAGCTTTGATTTGTATAAAATCCCACCACTCTCTTACCATACCTTCATACATCTCTCTTTCTCTCTCTCGCTCTCAGCTTTGTTGGATTGTTTCTTTTTTTAGGAGTTTGCTCAGTTTTTTTTTTCTTAAAAGGTTTCTTAGGGTTTGGTGAAAATTGCAGAGGTTTCTTCTTTCTCTATCTCTCTGTCGTAAGTCTCAACCTTGTCAGAAAAGCTTTAGATTTGATGAACACAAATCTTTAAAATTTCTAAAACAAATTATCAGCTTTAGAAGTTTAGGGTTTGTCGAATTTCATCTCTTTTAAGCTGAGAGAAAGAATTTTAATCAATGGAGGGTTGTCCAAGAAACAGAGAAATCTGTCCAAAACTCCTTGATTTGATTCCCCAAGGAAGAAAATGGTACCATGAAGAGACGAACTACACAGATCCGGAAAAGAAACTTGAGCTAAGGCTTGGACCACCCGGTGGTGATGAAGAAAATCATTCGTCGATGAAGAAGAACACAGAGACAAGAAACAGCAACAATAACAACATCAAGAAGGAATCAGAAGACAAATCTATCCTCTGTCTTAGCGGAAACCATTTCTCTCCTTCCAACAAAACCACTCATGTTCCTCATATCTCTCAGAAAAGGTATCTCCTTTTTTCCTCACTGTTAATTTTTTCTTACTTGGACAGAGGATATACTCTAGACATTAGGGACCCATCTTCGGCAATCTATGTTTGTCTTTTTTTTTTTTGACCCTCACGTGTTAAACTTGCAGTTTTTACTGGCCTTATTTTAACCTCTGCTTTGCTCTGTTTTTCTCTGTTTTTTCGTTTGGTGTTAAACATAATTTCTTTTTAATGTATGGTTTAAAGAGCCGCTCCTGGTCCAGTGGTGGGTTGGCCTCCGGTTCGTTCGTTCAGAAAGAATCTAGCGAGTACAAGCTCTTCAAAGCTCGGAAACGAATCCTCCCATGGAGGTCAGATCAATAAGAGTGGTGATGGTGAAAAGCATGTCGAACCTAAGAAGGAAGGAATGTTTGTAAAGATCAACATGGATAGTGTTCCAATTGGTCGGAAAGTCGATCTCAATGCTTACAATAGCTACGAACAGCTCTCTTTTGCCGTTGACAAACTCTTCAGAGGTCTACTCGCAGGTTAAAATCTTATTTTCAAATCTGTTTTTTTTTTTTTTGGTTCTTTAGAGAATGATTCTTGTCTTGATTTATTAAGTGTGTTTTGTTTATGTTGTTTGTTAGCTCAAAGAGATATCTCTGGTGGTGAAGGAGAAGAGAAACCGATCATTGGTTTATTGGATGGGAAAGGAGAATTTACTTTAACTTATGAAGACAATGAAGGAGACAAGATGCTTGTTGGAGATGTCCCATGGCAGTAAGAATCTTTTATTTTCCTACTCTGAATCTGATTCAGTGTATTGCAGAATCAGATTCTTAATCACACATAACAACAAAAAGTATAAAGTATCACTTTTTGTTAGTAGTTTTCAAATTGATTATCCTTTATGAAAAGAATGGATACTGACTAATCTTAATCTGTGTTCTAAACCCAGAATGTTCGTTTCATCTGTGAAGAGACTGCGTGTGATTAAAAGCTCCGAGATTTCATCTGCCTTGAGATGTAAGGTTTTATGTTCGTATGTGTTAGTTTTATGTTAAGATGATTTGTAGAGTAATAACTAGAAAAGGTTTCCTCTGTATTTGCAGTTGGATGCAGCAAGCAAGAGAAGATGAGGAACTGAAGAGCCTTTTAGAAACTTCTATTTGAGTGAGAGGGTCTCATAGTTTTTAATTGTACATCTGGTTTTTGTTATATATAAGGTTTTTGTTAGAAGAGCCTTTTAATTCTCGTTGGTTTTGTCCAGAGAGACATTTGGTCTGATCTGATATATGTTCCCATGTCTTCAAGACACTGAGCGATGAGATTACAGAAGCGATCTGTGTTTAAAAGCAGATACTTCGAACATAATAATCATCTCATGTCTACAAAACTCTTTCGGAAAAAGAAATTAAATATGTATTCTCTGTAAAAGCTCTTTTAACTTTTGTTCCAACTTTAGCTATACCTTTAATCATGTAAAAAGCTGGGAATGAAAGACCACTTTTATTTTTGTTAATAAAATCTGAGTCTGTATATAAGATTGTAAGTTGAAAACCCAAAAAAGACTTTTTCAGAATGATCAGTCGATATCAATAATTTTGGTGGCTATCATCTCTTTTGTTATAGTGCAGAATTTAGCAGCTTTTGTTCTCACTATAAATCATATATATACACTCTATGTAACACATTTTACATTATCACATATTGGACCGTTTCTCGGTGGACCAACTGAAACATCACTTAGAAAAACTGTTTAATATAGCACACTGTTGTCGTGATTAATATTTTCATAGTTAAAGTAAAAGTTGGCGGACGTAATAATCATCTCAAATTAAGTACAACTTCGACTACGAGATAAAACTTTTAGCATAAACGAATTCTTTGTAACAAAGTTTAGAAAAACTTCGATTGAGAAAACATGTTTTTTAAACATATTTAGTGCGATAACCTCAAATTGTGTTGTTTGTTAGAGAATGTTTATCATTTTAAGTGACTATTATTACTTAAAACTTTGAAAAAATATTGGTCAATTTGTTTTACTGTTTAAATTCTGTCATATCATCTGTTCCAAATTTTCGCACCACTTGTTCTATGTTTACATTAGGAACCTGTCTATAATTTCATTTTCTTGTTAAACATAAAAGAGTAACGACATGATCAATTGGTGGTGTTCTTCTTATAAAGCAGTATGACTGGATGAGCTAGAATTTGTGGTTGGGGGATTTTGGGGAAAACACTGAATAAGACATGAAAAATAAATACGATAGAAACATTGAATTTAGAATAGTCATTTTCGTTGAGACATGCCTAACTCAAAGCAAATGTAGGACTTATCACTGTTTCTTTAAATAAAGGGATTGGTCATTTATTATGTACATGATTGTGATGGTCGACTCTATTATCCACCAATGCAGCGAAGAAATTTGTACTTTCTACACATGTTATAACTGATTAAAAAAAACTTATTTTCTTATCCATCGAATGATTTGCTAGATTTCTTAATATGAATCAAAACTTAACTGAAAACGTTAAGAAAAAAAATAGAAAACGTTTAAATATTTATAATATGTAAAGGATAATCATTGGTATACGCACCAGATTGGTTTCATTTCATCAGTTATTAGTTTAATTGTCCATTGTTTGGACTGGAGAGGTTGATTATCGGCGAATAGACTGCATAGCGTTTCCGGATTTCTTTGTAAAACTGTGTGCCGTTTAATTCTTAAATGGGCCTTACAAGTTAAAAGATTTCCGTCCATGCTGGGTCGAAACACTTTCCAAACAACCCGCACACATTTTAACTTTTTAACCAAATCTTTCAAAATTTAACTAATTATTTGAACCTATAATGCAACGAATAGTACTTTTCATTAATTCTTTCAGTCAAAATTTAAATTCTATAAGGGGAGACTTGAACCACTAGACAATTCGATAGCACCTAAAAAGATTATTATTTTAAAACGTTTATAAGTTTTAATGCCTCTCCTATTGGTAACACCTAAAAACGTTGTAAACAATGGAAAATATTTCTCCGACATAATCTTTAAACATTGAGAACAATAACGAATATATCTTGTAATACAGTAGGAAGATTTGGCCCACATTAAGAAAAGCAGTAAAAGATTATTCGATATATTTCATTTGTTACACTAGAGTCATGATTACCTTATCTACAATATGAAATAAAATAAAACATATATGTACAGTATATATATATATATATATATACAAGTATTGTAGTGATAATGGGGTTGGTTATTCCTGGACCAGCTCTCAAATTCTAGGCGCAACAAACGTTTCAATACACATTATTGATCCCGATTAATTAGTAATTTTTGTTGTGGACAGTTGAGTAATATAGGTGGATTGGTATATAATACATTTACAATCTTCTCCATACCTTTTTTTTTGAAAATTCATCTTTTTCAATTATGTGTACTAGTTAAAACAAAATGAAATATATGAGTATTGAGAAAGGGAACTCAAGGGCAGTGAGTGATTATGGGTTTTGACCAGGAGACAAGATTCTCCAATAGATTAAGAATTCATCAAGTGGAGGCGCCCATAAGTACTGTTGAATATGTATTATTTGTTTCTAAAGAATAATGAAATTTTGGGTTGAATCCTTCTCCAATGTCCAATGTCTAATGTCTATATCCCACTTAACTCTGCCACATGATGATTGATGACCCTTTGTACTATAATGTCAAATCTTTTTTTTTTTTTAAACGTGTATAAGAAAAACGCAGCGAAATGTTGCAAGTTTGTAGAAATAAAACTCGATGGAAACGACGATTTCTTTGGATAATAAACAATATAAATTACAAAACCTATTATTTTCATGAAAAGGGATAAATCAATATTATTATAATCAAAGTTGTATATGACACACGATGGTTGTATAAAAACAGTGATGTGTTTTTGTTGTATCTTTTGATAATACAAAATAATCAACAGCAAAAAGCCAAAACAAAAGAACACAGATACGGAGATACAGTCATTCAACACCAAGTAAGGTTTTTTTTTTTTTACACCAAGTAAGTTATACAGTAGTTCTTGATTTTACTGTTTGAAAAATCCTTTGTTCCATTGGAATATAAGTTTTTATTAAAATGTGTGAAACGTACCACTATGATTGCTCTAAGCAATAAGACAATGATAAGTGTTCTTCTGGATAACTCACGAGCGAAAGGAAACAAGTCTGATAGATATTTCCTTAATTCTAGAAGTGAATATATAAAAAGAATCGACGTTGGCCTAATTAGCCTAATGTGTACGTCTGTATAAACTGAAAATTTTATAAGAAGAAAGAGAGAAAAAATTAATTATTCAAGTTGTGATGGACCTATCGTATTACTTGTGTGCTCATATTGTAAATGTATAATCATTGAGTTATATGAAAATATTTCTGCGAGTAAATGGTCTCCAAGCAATCGAGTGCTTCTAGAAACATCATTTTGACATATAATAGCTTAGTGACATGTTCGCTTCATCGGTTAAACTTTGATTCATAAGTTTGCTATATGCTCCTTCTTTATACGTCTATTTATTTCAAGTAGAACTCTGGTTTGAAAAGGGTAGTATTGTAAATCTAGGAGAACAACAAGGAAACTTATGAGAAAGAGACAAGACTTATGTCTTCTTATTGGTGTATCTACTTCTTGAGAACGAAGCAAGAGAGAAAATCAGTCGATTAGATTTGGTAAGGAAGAGGAAGAAACAGCAGACGCAGAGGTTCTTGAGAGATGGCCTGAAGAAGATAACTTTAAAGAGTGCCAATGTCATAAAAGGGATCCTATGGCACACAGGGTTAAGTCAGGCAAAAGAAGATATTAAAAAGAAAAGGTAAATATTTATATAATATATATATATATATATATATATATAGAATTAAATTTTCATATACCTTAACGCTAATTAGGATGTTGATTTGGATACGTTCTTGCAATGTATGTAGCATATATATGGAGTTTGAAGGTCACTTCGATTATGTTCTTGAATGTATACAATATTATTTCTCTATATGAATTTTGTAACATTGTTCATAATAATCCAATGAACCCATATTGTTATGCAGTTTTAGACAATGGTATTGTTTAGTTGTGTATTATTACGTTTGTTGGATTTGATAACTCTAGCTATCCGGTTCGACTTCGAATATGTGTGTATTTTTCACTTTTAAATGTAAATTTTGATCAACAAAAAATAATCTACAACTAGCAGAAAGAATGAAACTATATATTTGCAAAGACAGAAAAATGTATAAAGAAAAAGATCGGATGCTTAGTTGAATGTTTGTGTACTGAACCGCATACAGAGGAGAGAGGCTATCCAATTCCGAATAGATTTGTTAATGATGCGATGGACGCCAGATTCGATGGTGTCATCTTGCATTTTTCTCGTTTTAGAGATGGTAGATCATCGGGTTTAAATGTGTGTTTTTTAAAAAAATCATCGAGAAAAACCAAAATTTCATAACCTCTTCTAGTATAAACAAATTTAAAGCATTTTCGTCAAGTTGGTTTGAAAAAGTTTAACTAAAAAAAAAATGTTGGTTTGCAAAATAAATAAGCTCTGAAACATGGTCAAGTGAATTTCATCGATTCGAACCAGTTATAAACTTCTTATTTTACCTTTTACCGTAAATAAAGGAATCATGAACATTCTCCATACAGAAATATGGTAAAAATAAATAGTAAAAAAACATCATGTGATGTGTGAAACCAATGTTAAACGCACAATACATTTTTGTAATCAAATTTAAAGTCTTTATAATGTATATATAAGTCGGTCCGTCACATCAGATCAGACTACATTTTGTTGGGCTGTGGTTGGACAACCTACTGGCTTAAAGTTAAACATGGAGATTCACTCACTAAATACCTTCTCTTTTTTTTTTGGTTAAACACTAAATACCTTCTTTTTTTTTTGGTTAAATACCTTCTTGTAACTTAACAAATTATCAATTTTTACCTGGTTTCAAATCTGATAAAACATCAACAATATTATTTTTCGCAAATTAACCCTAAACTATAATCATATAAAGATATTTCAATTAAAAATTTACGATTTTTAGAAATAATAAATCTTTTATATATATATATATACTGATAAACAAATCGTTGGAGAACAACTCATCGTCAACAAATTCAAAATTCCGAAGACTTTTTTTGCAGGCCAAACCAAAATATTAAGTCTAGATTCATCTCAGATGGAATCGGGCGAGACTCTGCATGACAAATCCATTTTAACAATCGTACTTCGACTCAGTTGATTATCATCCTAAGACTAATTTACGTCTTAATTATCGTTAATGTCACCTACTCGGATCTAACTTAAAACACACTCTTGTCAGTGTCTAGGTACAGTATTGCACTATTGCTGATAAGTGATAACTAACAAAAGGTTAAAGATATTTTAAATTTCGTTAAAGAAAAGTAAATTTTGGATAAGAAGATCAATGGTCTCTTGAATTTTTTTGACACACTGGTCGAAGTTATTGATCATTTTATACAGGATGTATATATTTTGCTACCGTAGAATTCCCATAACGACTCTAAAATCTAAAATTAGTTTGACTTTATACCAAAACCAAATAAACCACACCCAAAAAAGTACAAAGAAGAACGTTAAAAGGTACATTGTTTCACAAAGTTAATTTAATTTCTCGAGGTATATATACAAGCCCAATGCTACAACCTTCTTTGACTGGTAGCAGAAACTCATCATTAAGACATAAAGTTTCAACTTTTTGTTTAGTTTCCAGATTCACATTTGTTTCTCATAACCCACACAATTCGACATGAGCATAAACTTAATTAGCCATAATGATGGAAATGTCTTGGTCAACGTTCGTCGACCACGATCACATTTATATGTAGTTTGGTTTTACGTTATATTATTAACAAACTTTTCGAACTACAATTCATGCACTCATTCCATTTCTAAACCAGACTTGATTTAGAAACAAGTCAAGATGATTCCATAATCAATGCAATTAGCTTAAATGTACACTTCATACCAAATCAAAACGGATTAATTAGCGATTATGTTTCAAAATTCATTAGATCTTTTAACTTAAAAAAAAGGAATTATGGGTTGAGGAGGGATAATGGGATAATTAAATTAATTAATAACGGGAATTACGAGAAGGGTATCTCTAAAATCGAGTAAGAACACAATGCTCCATAAAGACATTTTTTTATTACTCAATAGCAAATTGTTGAAGGCAGAGACAACACTTTTGAATCTTTGAAGGTGCGTTTATTTTTAGTTTTAATTTGTAAGATAATTAAAAAGTATAAATTACTCTGTTCGTCTTTCATTGTTTGTCTGCAGATCCGTGTTCCGTTGTGTTTGATTTTCTATTTTTCTTTCTCTTTTTGCATATTTTAAAGAAATAATTCGAAATAAATCGAGTAATAAAAAATTAGAGCGCTCCATCTTTTGTCTTTCCATGACATCATTTTGTCTTGTAATTCAGTTCTTCACGAGGTTGTGTCAGATCTTTTTTTTATACATTTATCTTATCTCTTTCTTCCTATCCTTTTCAAAACAATAATTAAATCTAGCCTCTGTGTAACAATTTTCAGTAAATCCTTATTATTTTTCGCTTAAGGTTTATCACTTTTTTTAATAATAATAATAATTCGTTTTCAAGCTTCTGAGTAATGATTTCTACTTTTCGTGTTTCAAAAAGGATGATTACAACTGTTGTCAGTTCATTGAATTGAATTCAAGGTATTTTCAAAGGAAGTAACTGTTTGTCTTGCAATTACAAAACTAGAAACACTTTTTTTTTTTGTTCGGAGTATTATTTCTTGAGCAACTAATAAATTTAAAGAACGACATTCTAAAGTTTTTCTATTTGCTGAGAAAAGTAAGTTTACCTTCAATTTGACGCTTAAGTTATAATATTTGTTAATAGTTTGAATTTAAAATACGTTACCTTATATTTGAAGCTATATCGTATAATCAAAAGTTTAGCCCTTAACCAAACGGTGCATTTAAAACAAAAATTCTTCATAACAAATGTACAGAAATAGTTTATTTATTTATTTATAATCAAACCTATTTTGTCCTTTGCTCGAGTTTAAATTCAAATAATACTTATATATATAAATGTGAACCTGATATTAATTTTCAAGAATCTATCCATCGCTCTCTCTCTCTCTCTTGTCCTTCTTATCTAATTTTTTTTCCTTACAGTTCTCCTTCCACTAAACATCATATTGCGTCTTCAGTTTCAGTGCCATAAAATTTGTTTTCCTCTCCATTTTTTGCATACGAAAAGTTCTTCTGGGTATTTGTGATTTGTCATCTCTGCTTCTTTTCTCTCTTTAAATCCTGAAAACAACATCTTTGACCGTTCTTCAAATTCGAACTGAAAGAAGATGGGCAGAGCAGCGAGATGGTTCAAGGGCATTTTCGGAATGAAAAAGAGCAAAGAGAAAGAGAATCGAATTCCCGGCGACGGAGGAGATTCCGGCGAAGGCGGAGAAGAAGCCGGTGGGCCCAACATTCACCGGAAAGTTCTCCAAGCGGACTCCGTCTGGCTCAGAACCTACCTGGCGGAAACAGACAAGGAACAGAACAAACACGCGATTGCGGTTGCTGCCGCCACTGCCGCAGCCGCAGACGCAGCGGTTGCAGCGGCGCAGGCTGCCGTCGCGGTGGTCAGGCTAACAAGTAACGGAAGAGCCGGAGGATATTCCGGCGGGAACGGTGTTTTCGGGACGACAATGGAGCGGTGGGCCGCCGTGAAAATTCAAACAGTCTTCAAGGGCTATTTGGTAAATTCATAAAAATCTCCAAAACCCTCTTTTTTATTGTCATCGATTTCGACACGAAAGATCGAATTTTGCCATGTGTGTATCGTTTAGATTCGGATTTCTAAAGAAAGCATGTCTGTACATTGCTTGCGCCTTACACATCTCCCTTAATGAAACAGTACACATCTTTGCTAATTTCGAGAAAAAAATGGATTCTTTTCGGAGTAAACACAATAACGTGATTATATTTTAAAAAAATATTATTTAAATTTGAATTTTGTTATAGGCGAGGAAAGCGTTAAGAGCGTTGAAAGGTCTAGTGAAGCTACAAGCTTTAGTGAGAGGATACTTAGTCCGCAAACGCGCCGCCGAGACGCTTCATAGCATGCAAGCTCTCATTAGAGCACAAACTAGCGTTCGATCTCAACGCATTAACCGCTCTATCACCAGAGATAACAACAACAACATGTTTCATCCTCGACATTCCCTTGTAAGAAGAACCATTCATTTCTATTGTCTCAATTTTAACATAAATCTCTGTGGTCAAACTTATGTTTTTTTGTGGATTGATTGATATATAATAGGAGAGGTTTGATGATTCGAGAAGCGAAATCCATAGCAAGAGAATATCAGTCTCTGTCGAGAAACAGAGTAACAACAACAACACTTACGATGAGACCAGTCCCAAGATCGTTGAGATAGACACTTACAAGACGAAATCAAGATCGAGGAGAATGAATGTTGCTGTATCCGAATGTGGAGATGATTTCATCTATCAAGGGAAAGATTTCGAATGGAGTTTTCCGGGAGAGAAATGCAAATTTCCAACGGCTCAAAACACGCCGAGATTCTCTTCATCGGCGGCTAATAATCATCATTACTACACACCGCCATCGCCGGCTAAAAGCGTTTGCAGAGACGCTTGTTTTAGGCCAAGTTATCCTGGTTTGATGACACCCAGTTATATGGCTAATACGCAGTCGTTTAAGGCCAAGGTGCGTTCTCATAGTGCGCCGCGACAGCGTCCTGATAGAAAAAGGTTGTCGCTTGATGAGATTATGGCGGCTAGGAGTAGCGTTAGCGGCGTGAGGATGGCCCAACCGCAACCGCAATTGCTGCAACCACAACAACAACAACAAGAAAAACACTCTTCTTGTTCTTACGATCATCAGTTTCCTCAAGAACCGGCGGATTTTAGATTCTATAATTAGAAAGAAACGTTTTTCTCTTTTTTTTCCGTCCTTGAGGAAATATCGTCATTGCTTTTGACTTTTCATTAAGGACTTCTTCTTCTTCTTTTTTTAATCTTTTGGTTTTTATTTTCTCCCTTTTTTGGGTTCTTACTTTTGTAAATTTTTGCTTCGGGAAAAAAATGTTAAATTTGTTTCTATTCATCTACTAGTCCACTCTACTACACACGACCTCTTCATGTGAAATGCTTTTTGTTTATGCATTAGAGAAGTAATAAACTATTTCAATTTTTCATGTACAACAGTAAAAGGTTAATTGAACTTAGATATGGTTTTGGAGAATTTTGAAATTCAAAGATGTAAATAATCGAGAAGATATTATTAACAACTAACTATGACGAAATGAGGTTGAAATTTGCAATAAATTGGGAATCCATGTAGCGTCAGACAAGTACGATATGACGTTATCATTATTATGATTTTTTCAAAATCTTTTGTAATGTTTTCTATATCTAATCATTTTTAAAACCACCAGGGAATATGATTGGCGGAGGCCGATACGTGTTTGCGTCATCATATTCGTTCTTCTGAAACCAAAATAAAATAATTTTTATTTCAACGGCTTTTGATAAGCTCTATTTACCTCGTAATCTGCCAAAAAGATTCCCTAATAGCCTTTTAATTAAGGTTTTCTACTATTAAATACCTTACTCATAGTCATTAGCTAAGACTTCACACGATAATATCCCTATTAACATGCATCATGTATGTAAAAATATGCTTTTACATTTCAAGAAATTCGTCTAATACAGTTTCTTTTGCATGAAACTATTTAATAGTTATGTGGATGATGAGGTTTCTCCATTATTTTGAATTAAATTAGTGTAATAAAGCACTTAAGAGTTCATAAAATTATTGGATAATTTGAAAATCAATCTATCTACATGTCTATGACTATGAGTAAGGCTTTAAGCTTCCCAAGATTCTTTAACAAGAACGAAAATAGAAATTGAAGCTGAAAAAGGTGTAAAAAGTTGGTAAACGTATCAATCATTATTCACGAACCCAAGAGAAGAAATACGCAAAAAAAAAAAAAAGTTAGAGACATGGACGTAATTTGTCGCTCGCCATTTTCATGGAAACATCTTCGGTCAGAAAACTATGAGATGAAACAAAAAAAATTTAAAAAAATTGGTTGAATCTCCAAAAAAAAAAAAAGGCTTTCTTTATTTTACAGGTCCAAACTCTTTCTTCTGATGCAAAAGATTTTTTGCTTTGATCAGCTTCAAGAAAATCTGCTGCTTATGGAGTCATAGCTTGGAACATTCAACACTGCAACCAAAATCAACACAAGATATAATAAGCAACTCGGATCAAATTAAAGGTCGTTTTAAAAACAATAAAAAGTGTGAAGATGCTTCTTTTTTCTTCTTTACCTTCTCCAAAAGATGCCATCGTCAAAGGCTTTGCAATAACCTTGCTGGTGAAATCTGCAAGGTCCTTTAAGGTTAGTTGGTCTACTGTCTTCAAGAATTGGTCAACTGGTTTCCTGCAAATATGAACCCGGTTTAGAGAAAATTCCGGTTATAACCGGTTTAGAGTTGGAATCTGTATGTACCTCTCTCCATATGTAAGTATCTGTCTACCTATGTCTTCTGCTGCAATCATCTGTAAAGCAAACAAACAATTAGTTTCCATTAGAAAATCATATCTCATGGCTTAAAGAAAAGAGTGGAAGTTATGAGAGTGACCTACCCGAGACTCCAGATTCATCAGAATTGCAGATTTCGTTGCTGCCTTGGCGCGATCAAGATGTTTCTCGTTAACTGCCCAAACATATAAACCATAAGAAATTATATATATAATATAATATATGTGGTTAAAAAAAAAAAGGAAGGAGCAAATTTACAAAACCTCTTCCTTCAGCAACAGCTTTCATTTCATCAGCTACTAATTCAATTCCCCTAGCAGCAAACTCAGGACTCTGCAACGCAAAAAAATGTAAGCAAACCCACCTTGGAGATACCGTGCTTAAAACCAATAATAATCAACAACTAGAAAATTGGTAAAAAACTCACCGTGCAACCATAGATTCCAAGCAATCCGGTATTGTTAAAGATGCTAGTGAATGCAGTGCATGATTGAACCTGCTGATATTCGTTCAAAATGCGGAGATCTGCATCCACACATAAGGGATCCATCATTATCATCATCATCACAGACTAGTGAACTTAGATCATAAGATGAGAGCTTAAAAAGCAAAGATGGAACGGCGACTAGAAAGAAACACATTGAGAGACTTACAGAGCCAAGAGTGCATTCCCTTTCCTGGACCTCCCGCAGAGAATGAGCCACCACCTCCCATAAGCATCTAATAAGAATTAGATTTTACTTTACATTAAACTTCACTCGTGAAAGACCCGAGTAATGTATTTTTGAGTTAGGCACCTGAAGAACAGTGGCAATAATAGCTTCCTTCTCGTTATCCCATCCTGGCACTCCAAAAGCAAGTGCAAAATGTGTAGCCTGAGAATGGTGGAAAAAAAAAGAAAAGCAATCAGGAATACTAAACCCCTTTTTAACTCAAAAACAGGCTCATTGAAAGGCGCGCGGATATATAAAACATGAGTACCTCTCCACCAGTATGTTGACGGAAATCTCCACCAACATATTGAGACTTTGGCTCCGTTGGTCGGGTTACATTAGGAAGGTCAGAAAGTAATGGCTCAACCACTTTTAAAAGTTCTTCATGTTCAACTCCACTAGCTGCTAGTACCATTCGTGCAGCAGTGTAGTTCTCCTAAAATTTCAACACCAAATGAGAAAAAATAACTTTTAAGCCAGCGACCCTAATTAAGGAGAATATTGCAATGATCTTGTGTTATTGTGGTCTTACAGAAACGAACTCCTCCAAGACATCCCCAGTCAATCCATTAATTGCAGATTCAGGTGCATACAATGGATTAGCCAATGCGCCAGAGTAACCAGCAGAATGAACCGCCTCCAAGAGAAAACCCATAGGATTCTTTGCAAATTCTCCTACCTCCACTTTCACTTTTCGGAGCTGCCCAGAGAAAAACAATAGAAACAGAACGTCAAAACAAAAAACAAAAAAAATGCTCTGCTTTGATTTTTGTGAAATTAATGCAACATGACATTATTACCTCCTCGTTCACTTCCCAATCCAAGAAAACAGGGTTCCTCACACTGTCGATAAGCACTTCGACCATTTCGGGAACATAGGTTTTGAGAGCATCGATTGTATAACCCATCTGCTCTCGGGATGCAGAGGCTGAAGTATTGGCTCCAATAGCCTCTATTTCCCTTACAAGGCGAAGATGGCTTCTGTTCAATGTACTCTTGAACGCCATCCTTTCAAGCAAATGCGTCGCTCCACGGAAATAAGGTGTCTCGTAAACAGAACCACAGTCAACGTATAAACCAATGGATGCTGCTGGATTCTGAACAAAATTCAACAAAACATAATTTGTTCAAAATCACTTTGCAATTTCAATAGTTTCAACGAGAAGTTGGTTCTGAGATTATTAAAAGAAGCTCTCACCGGAGACATCTCAGAGGCTATTTTCAGACCATTCGGAAGAGTAGTGGTCTTAAGTTTGTTAGGCTCAACATTGTCAGCGAGTGGTGGTGGAAGAGAGACACCAGTCAAGGGAATGTCCATCGAAGGAAGCGAACTAGAGGAGCCTCCAGTTAGCCAGCTGGCGAAACCCGGTGTCGAAGAAGAACTCGTTGCAACAGCACTAGAGCTTGCATAGCGAGATGCCCGGAAACTACGATTAAGACAGGCCTATAAAAACACAAATCCTACGCGTCGTTAAGCTTTTGTCTCCAATCAAGGGAAGGAAATCAAACTCAACTGCTCAATAAAGCACAGTGGGTTAACACCAATGATGCTCAATTAGAGCAAGAAATAGCTAATTGTGGGAAGAAGAATCAAAAACCAGGGATTGGCATTTAATATTGGAAGAAAAACAAGAACTTTCGAAACAGATATCATTCCTAAACCAAAAAAAACATGAAATGTGTCACCCAACTGCTAGAAACAATAAGATTGAAATTAGATCTATAGAAATCTATGAGAGCCTCTAATCCGTATCCATAAATACTGAATCATACGAATTGTTACACTATTCGTATAATCCAAGCGTTTTGCTAAAAAAAAAACAAAAGTTAATGGGAAAGGTGGAATAGGACATTGACCTTAAGGGTCTTGGCTCGTGAAGCTGCCGTGCGGTACATAGCGACTGCGAAACCCTAGATCGCTCTGATCAGTACCGGAGTGTTGGTGGCTGACGACAGGAGGAGAGAGAAAGAGAAGCTGAGTGCTGAATAGAGAGGAGAGAGAGAGAGACAGAAGAGAACAGTAAAAGGCTTTTCCTTTTTCTTTTGCAAGTTTATTGAATCGTGCAAATGCTTCTAATTACTCTGACGGGAACTCTTTATTAATAGGCCCATAAGATATTATGGTTCTGGCCCAAATATGTATATAAAGAAGAATTTAAAAGCCCATGAAACGTAAGGGTGCGAGTAGTGTGAGTCAGTGTGTGACCATATATTTCCCCAATTACAATATTATAATATATATATA
>OVAY01000250.1:0-73499 GCA_900406395.1 Kernera saxatilis | reverse complement strand
ATTATATTAGTGAAATATCCTTTGAGTATCTCACTAATGTAGATGCTCTAAAGGTCACTAAAATTATTTTGTTATCCTTTGAATAAACTTGTCTCTAACTTTTGAAGTAAGACTATTTAGTTTTTTCTGAGAAAAAACTATTTAGTTTCTCTTTGTCAACTACAAATATTAAGTTTTTTTGTTTCAAAATATATGATAGATGAAAATATCGTTTTTAAAATTGTTTTACCCTTGATCATTTTAAAATTTTGTGAATAAAACTTAAAAAAAACATCCAAAATGCACACGATGTACGTTAAAAGAAGAAATTTGATGAGTAACTTTTTCATACAATTCTTAAAAAATAAAAAAAACTCTTTCGTACAATTCTCTATTGATGAGTAACTCTTTCGTACAATTTTATATTAAAAAGAAAGAAAAAAAAACCTCTTTCGTACAGATTTAACCCTTCTTCTTTGAAGTTTAGTGTAAGGTAAGGTTCATTGGACGTGGTCGTGACTCATGAATATAAAAAGTACAATTATTTTCCATTATCTTAACCACTTATTTCAACTCACTGTTTTGTGATGTGAAACTTAGGATCTGACAACTTTAATTTAAGACAAAAATAAACACATAGATCATTTTTGTAGAAAACCTTTATAAGTTATAAATAAAAATATATATCAAAATCAAAACCTTTAATTTGAAGATTTGAGAAAAAAATTATTCCAAAGCATTTGATCGCAGTGGTGAGTTACGTGAGTAGCATTGTCTTGACATATTTAAAAAAAATAATATTTCTTATTTCATACAAATTATGATTGTCTTTTTTTCATGAAAAACAAATTATGATTCTCTGTAGATAGTATTGTTTTTGGTTGACAAAATATATAAATATTTATTTCCAATGTCTAATAAGAAAGAGCGAGGAGAGAAGGATATGAAAAGGGTAATGCGGCAGCAATATGTCACGTGTCTTGTGAATGTAAAAAGATTCGGCTGAGTTTGAACGCAACTATTTGTATCCTATTCTTAATTTCCACATCTCTGTTTCATATTACTGGCGACTCCACGAATTTCATATTACCAAACTAACTATCTTATGCTTAGAAATTAGTTTGTGGGGTCATGGGAAGGGTTTAAATTTAGATGTTGAGTCAAACATTTGATTTGGATAAGACTGTTTTATCAGTTTTTTCAACAACTCCATATAATATTGTCGGTCAAAACTGCGAAAACAAAGAGTTTATGTCATTTTTAAGAATATAACTATATAACATTTTTTGGGTTATTGGACACATGTAAGATTGTGAGATATTTATGGCCATATTATCCACTAATGTGAAAGATCAAGTTTAAGGAATCATGAAATAGTGACAAAGCCCAACAAAACAAAAGAAAAATGTTTCAAAATATGGATATTCAAGTCTTACAAAGGCATGGGAGTCTCTTATGTGGTTTTGAATAAGTAGATGTGGTGTAGAAAGGTACGTAGTTTCCAATTCCATCCGCAACTACTTTAGTTACCACTCTTCTTAAGCTGTTTCTCTTTGGATCACCAACACCGAATGTACATAAAATAAACTAGCCGGATAGATAAAAGGGTTTTCTTAATCGGATCCTTGCGAGGAAAAGGAAAATGAAGACGACCACTAGTGTTTCTCTGCTCCTCCAAAATCCACATTGTAATATCATCGGCTTTTTGAATTAACAACAGAAGCTAACTTTCCCTTGTAAGGTACGAGGAAACCACTACGATTGAGTCCATGGTACTTTTTTTCTTTCTCTGAGACATACCTTATCTGATTTTCACGAGTTTTTTTATAATAATGGTACATAATTTATATCTCAGTATAAAAGAAGGGAAGACGTTATTGCTTTAATAATATATTATGGTATATAAAAAAAAAAATCGTGTTTCTTAGACATATACCCAGCAAGCAAAACCAATCTAATGTCTGTCGTCCGTGTGAAATCAATGAATCAGAGCTTCCACTTTAAGAAAGAAGGAAAAAAACACCGAACACAATCCAAACTAATTAAGATGAGGAGCCAAAAAACTTACTATAAAAAGCACAAGGTGAAGTGTGTGAGAGTGCGCCACTTCTTCATTTCTCTTAAATAAACCAGAGATTTGCAGGAGAGAAGGAGAGATTGGCGTTACCCAGAAGGAAAAATGCGACAACAACCAGAACTATGAGTCCGATCCACATCCATTGCCGCAGTTTTCTCTTGCTCCCTCGGTTCCTTAAAGGCAGAGGAATGGATTTTGACTTGTTTTGTTTTAGAAACTGTGATGCTGGTTTGTGGGATTTCTTGATTTGTTGACTCTCCTCCGCGGTTTGTTTCTTTGGAATTTCCATCTCCCTTGGGGTTTCGATTACAGCTTCTGAGGTCTCTATCGGGTTTTCCATGGTCTCTTCTGGTGTAATAATCCCCTTTCTTCTCTCCTTCTTCCTTTGTTTCTTTTCTCGTTCCTGCACAACACAGAGTTGTTCATTAGATCAATGGCATGCTTAGACTATTTGAATCATTCTTTGTCCTAACATAAACATACGGGCGAGAGAGACTGGCAACACTATCGAAACCTGGTTTGCGCCATGGAATGAGATATACTTCACATTTGTACAAAGGGAGAAAAATAAGGAAACGTTACCTTCTCCCTTTCTTCTGCTTCCTTTTGAGCCTTAAGAACAGCTCTTGCTTTTGCCTTCTCCTCTCTCTTCTTCTTTCTCTCCATTGCCTCTTTCGCTTTTGCTATCTCCTCCAACCGATGCTGCTCCTTCATCTTCGCAGCTTCCTTCTGTTTTCTCTTCTCCTCTTCTTTCTTGATTAACTCCTCTTCCTCTTTGGTTAACTTAGGTGGCTCTTCTTCTTCCTTTGTTGCTGACTTCTCTATCTCCTCTTTCCCATTGACCAATTCCATGACAATTGGTGGAGGCTGGTCTGGCTTGACGGCCTTTTTAGATTTAGTGGTCTGACTCTTCTGCTCGGCGGGTTTTGCAACAGCCTTACCATTGTTTTCAACTTTCAAACCTTCATATTTAACGACTTTCTCTTCTTGTGCTGAAACTGGTGGAGCTGTCTCATGTTTCCCTGCTCTGTCACTTGAAGTTCTAAGTTTGTCTGTTCTTGTAGCATAAGTGATCCGGGGTGGTTCCTCATCAGGGCCAAGAGATCGTCCATCTAGGGTTCCTAGTCTTCTAACGGTACTCCTTGTGTTGCATCTTACATAGTAGTTACGGAACTCCTCGTTGTTGTTCCACATATTCATGAAGTTCTCCACCTGTTCAAAAAAGACTATAATGAGTGGAAAACCCACATACAGGGATTAAAACCATTGTTTCTAATTTGGCTTTTGTTTATACCTGGTCAGAACAAAGGCTTTGCAGGGCTGCTCTGTCTTTCTTCAAAGCCATTTCACTTGCTGCCCTTGAATCATCTCTGTACTTGAAGAAAAATTTGTTCTGCAATACAAAAAATAGTAAAAGGAAGGATTAATCTAAACATAGATGCAAGCATTTGTAAGCTTATGAGGTTCCAGATGCACTTTTGGTACCTTTTCTCGTTGTTGTTTCTTCAGATCCTGTAGGTGCGCAAATGCTTCCTGGCGAACAGCATCGGCAGCTCTGAACTGTTCTTGCAGTTTACTCTGCACTTCCCATTCCTCATCACACTTTTTTTTAGCAGCTTTTGTGACTGCTTCGGCTTTTGAGAGATCGTTTCTGAGCACATCTAGTTCCTTCCTCAACACCTGTTATCACCAGAAATATCATGTTTGAACTGCGTATTTGATATATTTGATATCCGCAAAGAAAGGAAGAGATAACTAAATCATCCTAATGGACGTTATGTAAATAGAGGAAATAAAGGCCCTTGAACCGACAAAATAGGTTGAATCAATGTAGAGAGACAAGAACGGGTATCAGCTAAAGAAATCCAGATGGGACATAAAGTTGACTGCTAGAATGTGTAGATTGTAGTGTACCTTCAAACGTTCTTCTGTTTTCTCTTTCTCATCTAATGCTTGCTTAACTTCATCCTTGGTACCCATACTCGAAGAAATCTGTTCACGGAGTTGCTTCAACTGCTTCATTTCACGAATTAATCCTTTTTCTTCACTTAGAGATAAAGTTTCGTGTTGTATCATGTGTTCCATATTATGCACCTGATTGGAGGAAGAGAAATGAGATAGGTTAGCATAATCAAGTTTGACAAGAAAAAGACTTGAACAAGACTTAGCTGAAAATGTTGACCACATGAAGTCTCACCCTCGAATCAATATCGTCAACAGACGCAGCACTCTTAACCCGGCTAATCACAGACTGAAGGGCCTCAATTTCCTGCCGTTTTGAATGCATTGCTTTTCTTGCAGATCTTTCTTCTGCCATGGCCGCCTTGTAACTGATATCATAGTCCTTGCATGTTGCCTAGAAATAACAATTTTAACAAATGTCAGAGCCAAATTTAGAACAAGATGCTTTGCCTTATGACAAGTCTCAAAAGCGTTTCTTACGCGTATTTTTTGGATGTCCGCTCTAAGAGCATCCCGACTCTGTGTTTTCTGATCAACCTGATCTTCAGCATGCTTGAGTTTCTCAGCTAACTTTTCGTCATCATATCTTGGAACTCTAGGCAGAAAGTAAAACGGTCTTCTCTCTATCTCTGCCGCTACAGTTTGTCCTTCAGAAGCATCAAGCACAGAACCTTCTATTGAGGATGCTGATGCTAGATGTTTCTGAGTTTCTCCAATCTCACAGGTCGAGGCTACTTTATCATCTATTCTATCAGCAGCATTTCCTGAACACCACAATTTAGATATACAGTCAACTCCAGCCTTCTAATCCTCAACAGGAAAAGTACATAGCCTAATTTCATTTTCAATTAACTTAGCCTAATTTCATTTTCAATTAACTTAGCCTAATTTCATTTTCAATTAACTTATTACCTCCTTTGTTTTCAGCAGGTTGGCTGTCCACGCAGTCATTAGTTCCGGTATGTATGGTATCAGTAGATGTAACCACTTTAGATTCAAGATCCTGTGCAGAGGTCTTGGTTTCAGATGCAACTGAGGCAGTAGCGCCACTTGCCTCATTTCTTTCCTTCCTAGAATCCTCCTCTTCACCTGCCTTTACTATATCATTGTTGACAAGAGGAGATTTTGTGCTGTCAAAGCTCTTAGTATCGGAATCAACTTCTTCATCTGTATTTATCGCAGCTCTTTCTTTGATGTCTGATTCTTCCTTCTCAGAAACTTCTTCAGGTGTTATATCCTCACACTCATCAACAGGAGTGGTCTTCATCACATTCACTTCTGAACCACAATTGACTTCTCTGTTTATTTCACCATTTTCAATAGTGGGTTCAACAACATGTGGTTCAGTGCTTTCCTTAACTGACTGCGCAGCATCAGATTTCATGCCAACAGCGCCCGTTTCGCCATCCGCTCCTTCTGCTGAGCTTTCTGCCAATTCAGAGACAGCGGTTTTGGAATCCAACAAGCTCGATGGTCCATTGATGTTTGTAGAGAGAGTCTCAGCACTCTCATGTGATACATTCCCAGAAAGATCCCCTGTAGGTGATTCTTTCGCTTCCTCAGCAGTGTTTAGACAAACATCACTACCAGTATTTAATTTCCCCTCGCTATTGTTTCTTTGAACTTTCTCAATTGGCGCATGTTTTTCATTCACGTCGGTAACTTCTTCCGACTGAGCACTACAATCATCTTGAATCTTCTGGTTCGTGTCAACTCCATGATCCTCTGAGAAACCTTGACTTCTGGTGTCATCGCTTAGATTGACACATGCGTCATTCCCAGCAGGCGTATCCTCATGTAGTGCATGGGATGGAAGCTTTTCAACAAGCCCAGATATCTCAGCACGTTCTAATTCCTGCTGGTTGGTACAAGATAAGCCATCAGAAATAGCACCTTCTGAAACACTATCTTTGGCGACAATAACAGCAGCATCACTGCTTTCTTCTGAAGCAGGGGCATCAAGAACTTCCGTAGCTTCAGATGCTATGTGTTGTTTTCCATCTTGAGATTCTTGATGAGTATTCATACTCCGATCAGACACGGAGAGATCAACAGTTCCGATTTCAGATTGCACCTTGCTGTTTTCAAGAAAATCAAGGTCCTGAATCGCTTCAGATTCCAATTTGCTATTACCATTTTCAACAACACCATCTTTGCCAGAAGTGTGAGAATCCGAGCAAACGGTAGTAAGAGTTTGAGTCTCAGCCGGGACATCACTACTTATCTCTGATACAGCAACCTCCACGGTTCCAGAGTCTGGCAACACATCACCATCCGAAGCATTGACCTTTTCCGCCTCTGAAGTGAATGGAACATCACCAATTTTCTCCAGCTCTGATTCTAAAAGAGGGTGACCGTTTTCGATAGAAACAGACTCTGATCCAATGCGATCATTCAGAGATTCAGATCCATTAATGGTATTAGCTGGATCTGTTAGGGTAGGTTGTCCCAAACCCAAGCTTCCATCAGTTGGAGAAACCTTAGCGCTCACCAACTCAGACTCCCTTCCCTCATCTGAATCAACTGGGTGTTTTGCTACATCCTCGTTATGTTGTATATCTTCAGAAACATCCACACCCAGATCAGATTTTTCTTGCGCTTCAATTCTGTCCCCTTGATGCCCCTCCACATCTGATTTACTATCAGATTCGATTTTCCCTTCAGGCTTTTCCTGCAAATGCGCAGGATCCTCCGCGTTATGCTTTGGCAGATCCCTGGGTCCAACTTCAGAATCTTGACGTTGTTCCACTTCCTCTGTAGATTCCAAATTACCATCGTGGCCAATTTCAAGATGCCCATTACCAGGATGCTGCTGTTCGACACTTTTTTCAAGAGGATCCTCGATTTCTGACTTTGGGATCCCAACGACCTCTTCTGGTCCCTCATCTGCGCTTTCTTTTCCAGACTTCTCCAGGGTTTGACTATCTTGGGAGGCTCCCAAAGCATCATCGGCAGTACTTCTAGCCTCCATCTCAAGTTCCCCAGAATTCAGATTCTCTCCCTCCTTTAGATCTTTCTCCACATTGGCATCAACCGGCTTAACAGAATCATCACCTACGGTATCGTTTTCCGTTATGAAAACGTAGGAACCATCGGTATCCTCCTTGTCGTTTCCGTTGCCATTATTGCCACCATGGCTGATCCCATTCCCCACGTCCTCTTTGGTGTTCGGAACTACTATCTCTTGTTTATTCTCAGTCGCATTCTCGATATTAACCTTCACCGACACCTCTCCTTGGTCTCTCTCCACCTCCACCGGCATTTTCACAGCTTCCACCGACGAATCACGGACGAAAAGCTAATCAAACGCGTACGAATAAATCAGATCAAACGAAATTGCAACCAGATCTAGCAAAAATTAACGGAAAACACGCAACACAAAATCGACCAGAAACCAAACCGACATGGACGGAGATCAGAGAAAGTTCCGGGAAAACCGATTCAACTAACCTCGAGATCAGGCTCGTCGCCGGAGATTTCGAATGCTGAGATAGTCGGATCGGCAGGTAAGACAATGCCGGCGATTGATAGAGAATGATTTTGAGGAATTTTAGAGCGAGCAAGAGAGTTCGACGAGAGAGAGAGAGAGAGAGAGAGATGAAGAAGAAAACAGCTGGCTCGGGGAAGGGGAATAAGGACGAGAAGGGAACGTCGAGAAGCCTCTTTGCTGAACAGAGGGCTTCTTTAATCAGATTTGAATTTATTTATTTTTCTCAATTAATCAATGTCTTTGTGTTTTTCATATTTGGATTAGCACAAAAGTAAGGACTAAAGCAGTTTAATTAGTAGTTTTTAATTTATCTTTTAAATTAATAGATATAGCCTAAATAGTGACGTAAATTTTGGATACAGATTTATCCAAATACTGTTAAGATTGATAACTTCAAGATCTATTTATGATTATCAAATTCGTATTTGCTACTATTATTAAATAGTAATATTTACGTTATTAAATAGTAGTTTACTTGATTATGAAGTTTATCCAAATACTTACTCTTATTAGTGAAAAATAGGATTTAAACTTTAAATATTTATGATTATTTATAAATTAAATGTTAAAAAAAAACTTTAATATATATGAGGGGGATAATAAACGAATTATCATAGTGGTATTTATAACATTACAACTATATATAGTTAACAAAAAAAAACATTAAAACTTGTATATACTTATTTTGTACAATCGGATAATGCAATAGTTTTTATTTGAAAAAGGTGAAAAAGAGAATTCAACTAGGAAACGCAATCAGGCATTTTTTTTTTGTTTCTTCTTATGATAAAACTTATCATAAAAGTGCAATTATCTTGTCCAACCAACAAATTTATTGTATGAGATATGATTAAAATCGATTAACATAGAATAACAGAAAAATCTTATTTGCATAGTATCTTTTCAATACAGCCAGTCATCAAAGTCTGTTAAAAAAATCATATTAATAGAAAAAATTAATATTCCATCCGTATCAAGATTTTTTAAGTTTCTTATTTATTTAATGAAAAATGATTTTCTAAGTTTTCCACATATAATTATTAATTAGTATGATCTTCAAAAAAACTATTTGCAAGTATTGAAAATTTTGTTGGTGACAATAAATTTTTTTAAATAAAAATGATTAAAATAAAGCATTAAACATAAAAGTATCCAACCCTTTAAAAAAAAACATAAAAGTATATGTGATTATGGTAAACATAAAAAAAAACATAGAGGTGGATCGAAACATCATATATCTTCAAATTTTGGGATACTTGTTAACTGATCCGGCATTACAAATAACAGATTTTAAATACAAGTATCTGATATGATTAACAAAAAAAATACAAGTATCTGATTAAAAAAACGGGTATCAGAAAAATGAATATCCTTTAAAAACAAAAAGTATCGGATTACCCAATTTGTCACCTAGTCACCTAGATATGAATACAAATAGTTACATTTTTATCTATATCCAAATTTAAAATATTTACATAATCATATTTTTCAAAATATCTAACAAAATTTTAAATATTCTAAGATGAAAATTTAAATTTAAATAATATAAATTTTAAAAACATGATTTCAAACTTCAAAAATTATATTAGATACTATATTTTTCTACAATAAAATAAGATTTTATTTAAGGTTATGTAAATAATAATATACATATAGAATTTTAATTGGTATTATGGATCGGATAATAATACGGATACATGACGGTAGTTGAAAAAAAAATAATATTTGATATTAATATTTAATCGTAAATAAAAAAATTATGATACCATTTACTCAAATTAAATAGTACGAATACTTTAGTTATATGTTTGCCAACAATTATTTTTAGTGTACCATGCGATAATATATCATTTTTCGTAACTAAGACTATTTTGTAAAATTAATTGGAGTACAGTTCGAAAAAAAAAAATGATAATAGTAGTATGAGAAAGAAAAAAGAAAAAATCATACAAAAATTTACCATTATTTATTATGGACGGGTCGGGTCGAATAAAGTAGCGCGTGAGAAGGATGGGACCCGCTGTTAGCAAAAACGGATATGCGCTTTCTGTTCCACACGGAAAACGACGTTCTTCTCTCGCTCATGAATTATTTGATATTGCTGATGTTTCCTCAAACAAAATGATCATGTAATATCTAACCTCTTTTATCGGTGATACACTGAAATAGTATAATAATCAAACAGTATAATCGATCAACGATGGATTAATTTGTCGAATTCATTCGATTGTGTTACTAATAAGTAATAAGCTACAGCTTTTGGTGTTAATAAATCAATTTCTTTATATCTAACTATATGATTACCACCGATACTTTTTTGGAAAAATCGAAGCTAATAGTTTTTTAATCATCTATTTAAAATGCATATCGCAATAACATAATTTAAATATAGTTTTTCTTTTGAAAGAAGTTAGATAATTTAAATATTGTTGCCAAACTATTTTAAATAGCTTAGCCATTGAGTTTATAGGCAATTAATGGTCATAAAAAGATCATCATGGTCCATCCTATTTTCAAATAGGTTAAAGATGAGAATTTTTCCTTTTCAACCTCTCAGCGGAAAATGATGTACGTTGGGATTTTTTTTTGGGGGTTAAATGTGAATTTATATATATGGGATTCGGTGGTAAAATACAATATATACAAGCCATATTATATTATGACCTTTAACACACAAAAATATATATTATGACACTTTTTCTGCCAATATATAATGACACTAGCTTACTTAATTTTTTCTGTTTGGTAGTCCTTAATAGTTTTTTTTGTTAAAGATAATCCTTAATAGTTGAAGAACCAAAAAATCATATTCGTAAATATAATTGAAAAACACGTTAATACGGAGACGACTTCGTACTCGCTATTAGTTTGGTAGGTTTTTTTTTTTGTTGCTAAAATTAGTTTGGTAGTTTTAGATTGACAATAAAGTGAGTAGCCAGTAAAATTAAGCGATATACCAACTTGAGTTAATTGGTCAAAGAGATAGCTATACACATAAATTAAATTGGCATGTACTATATATATATATATATATATATATATAGGACAATATATGCAGCAACACGAGCTATGTCTTATGTATCATATCCCTTTGTATCGAAAATACGATTACTTTATTTTTTTGGGGGATCTAGTTGCAAGCTTTTAAATTTTACGAAATAAATTTGTATAGTTTACTTAAATGGAGAAAACGAAATCTTATTCTCTTCACGTTGCTCAGTTTATGAACTCTATATTTATTTTTGGTCAATGCGTGAAGCTGTGAGGGTGAGTTTTAGGTTGGTGGCATGTCACGTTGCGCTTCATCTTTTGACCTTATCAACTCTCTAACGGTTCTCTAGACAACCAAAAAATAAAATTTACTTTTTTTCCCCATTTAATTGTCAGCATCAAAAATGAAAATTAGAATCTTGAATCACCGTACAATATGTAAAACTATGAAAATTATGTAGTATATATTTTTTTTTGAGAAAAAGCAATTTTTCTCTGCAAGATAATTTTATACTAATTAAGCTATAGGTTTTTTTTTAAGGACGTAATCTAAAATTCTTTTACCAATTATGTATGTAAAATTATGTAGTATATGCTCAATGAAAATTGATATTTTAAAATTACATAATACCTGCTCGGTAAAAAATGATATTTAAACTCGAATAGAACAAAAAAACCATGAGATTACTACGAAGTTAGACTTTATTAGAACATAGATCTACTCATACAACTATATCACGACAAAACTGAACGCAACAATTACCAACATAACTTTTCTCTCACTGTAAGAAAATATTGCTAAACTGACCTAACAATGGACTTTTTTCATTAACTTTGATATATTGCAACCCATTAAAATCTTGTGGCAAATTAATGACAATTTTTCTGATCGTCATTGTAGATTTCCACATCAATGGTTACTTGTAATATAGCTATGAACATTGGTCGTAAAAATAATAATTCGGCAGTGGCTATTGCTAAAAGCGAAATGCAGCTGTTAAATATTTGGCAAAAAAAAAATTAAAAACAGCATAACCATTGATATTATTATTATTATCCTTATTATATTGAAATCTTGGAATAAAGCACAGCTATTTTGCCATAAATATCTCCGGCAAAACTTTAAAGATAATGGAACCACACACTATGTCACATGATTGATGCTATTGCTACGTGGATTCTCAACATTTGGCCTTTTTGGGACTTTTTGATTTTGCACTTCGCAATATTTCACACGCTTACATATGTGATGGTGATAAGTGAGTCTCTGTATTTTGCTCTTTTGTTTGTTTCTCACCATTCTCTGTATTTTACTCTTATTTAGCTCATCACCCCCAAAATAAAATATTAATCTCACTATCTGACAAATATATTGTTACATTCCCACACAAGAGTTTGTGAGTTTTCCTGAACAAAACACTTAAAAATGATCTCTTACTGTTTTTTTATTTTATTTTTTATTTTTATTATAAAGTTCAGTTATCTTTTTTTTTTTAAACCAAAGAATGAGAACCGAATATACACGGCGGTTGATATTTTTAATACAATATAAATTATACGTGTTACATGCTTTTTTTATAATTTAAATACATGTTTTAAAACAAATATTATCACTGAGATCTATTGATCTCCTTTGACAAAATAACAAAAGATATTTTTTGATATTTTGTTTGGTCGCCCAGTTTTCACATGATCACACATGAACCTTCGTCTCATATGCATGTGCTCCTTTTACTAATCTAAGATTGCATTCAAAGTAATCAGCCCCCCATGTCATTGTCACCATTTAAAAAGTCTTCCCATTCCTTTTTCATTATTACACACACATTATATTTGTCAGCGATTATTATTGTGAGGAATTAATATCTTCACCATCTATATATTCTTACAATGAAGTCTCTGGAGAGATAATTAATTATTCTCAAATTAACAAAAACAAAAAAGAGCATGAACTTTTGTTCATTGGGCCAAGCCCAATAATTTAAATTGCATTGTTTATAAGCCCAATGGAGGTCTAAAATCATCGTCGGAAACGTAGTAATTGAAAAACGACATCGTTATTAGGTTTGTTACCTCTTGTAGCTTAAGGCGGTTTGCTCGCTAATAATAGCAAAGCATTCGCAGTCGAGTAGCGAAGAGTGTGATATAGATCGATTTCTAGGGTAGGGAGTTCGTGAGAACGAAGAATCCAAATCTACTTGAAGGTTTCTGCTCGTAGGTTCATTCGTCGCAGAGAGTCGACGTAAGAAGATATTTCGTAGCTGTTTTCGTAAGTTTCGGTCTCTTTGCTTTTTCGATTGGGGTTTTTTTAGGGTTTATCATCCGCGTCTTGGATGTTTGTTCGTTTCTCTTTTGATTGATTTTTGGGTCTTTTTCTTCAGTTAGATCTTACTGTATATTTGGGGTGAAGATTTGAGGTTAACATTGTTTATCTGTCTGATTTGATTCTAGGTTTTGGTGATGGCGAACTTGGGAGGCGGTGCGGAAGCGCATGCCAGGTTCAAGCAGTATGAGTACAGAGCCAATTCTAGTCTAGTTCTAACCACTGACCAGCGTCCTCGAGATACACATGAACCTACTGGAGAACCGGAAACTCTGTGGGGAAAAATTGATCCCAAGTCCTTCGGAGACCGCGTTGCAAAGGGAAGGCCTCAGGAGTTGGAGGATAAGCTTAAAAAGTCGAAGAAGAAGGAACGTGATGTTACTGATGATATGGTTTCTGTTCGGCAGAGCAAGAGGCGTCGTCTTAGGGAAGAGAGTGTGCTCACTGATACGGATGATGTGGTTTATCAGCCCAAGACTAAGGAGACGAGGGCTGCTTATGAGGCCATGCTTAGTCTTATTCAGCAGCAATTAGGTGGGCAACCTCTGAATATTGTTAGTGGTGCGGCAGATGAGATTTTGGCTGTTCTCAAGAACGAAACAGTAAAAAACCCTGAAAAGAAGATGGAGATCGAGAAGTTGCTGAACACTATTGATCATCAGGTTTTCGATCAGCTTGTTTCCATTGGGAAATTGATCACAGACTTTCAAGAGGGTGGTGATTCTGGTGGTGGTAAAGCAAGTGAGGATGAAGGGCTTGATGATGATGTCGGTGTGGCTGTTGAATTTGAGGAGAACGAAGAAGACGACGAGGAGAGTGATCCTGATATGGTCCAGGAGGAAGAAGACGAGGAGGATGAAGAACCTCACAGAACTGGAGGTATGCAGGTGGATGCAGGGATAAATGACGAGGATGCAGGAGATGCGAATGAGGGAACGAGTCTGAACGTTCAAGACATTGATGCCTATTGGCTCCAGAGAAAGATATCTCAAGCTTATGAACAGCAGATTGATCCACAACAGTGCCAGGTACTCGCAGAAGAGCTGCTTAAGATACTCGCTGAAGGGGATGATAGGGATGCTGAGAACAAACTGCTTGTGCACCTTCAATATGACAAGTTTAGCCTTGTTAAATTTCTACTGCGGAACCGCCTTAAAGTTGTGTGGTGCACTCGTTTGGCTAGGGCAGAAGACCAGGAAGAGAGGAATAGAATTGAAGAGGAGATGAGGGGGTTGGGCCCAGAGTTGGCAGTAATTGTGGAGCAGTTGCATGCAACAAGAGCAACAGCAAAAGAGAGGGAGGAGAACCTGCAAAAAAGTATTAATGAAGAAGCCCGGCGTTTGAAGGACGAAACTGCTGGTGATGGAGGCAGAGGCAGGAGAGATGTTGCTGATAGAGATTTAGAGAGTGGTTGGTTGAAGGGCCAACGTCAGATGCTGGACCTGGAGAGCTTGGCTTTTGACCAAGGTGGTCTCCTGATGGCGAATAAGAAGTGTGACCTTCCCCCTGGCTCTTACAGAAGTCATGGCAAGGGATATGATGAAGTTCATGTGCCATGGGTTTCTAAAAAGGTGGATATCAATGAAAAGCTTGTGAAGATCACTGAGATGCCAGATTGGGCTCAACCAGCTTTTAAGGGAATGCAACAGTTGAACAGGGTTCAGAGCAAAGTGTATGACACTGCGCTGTTTAAGGCAGAGAACATTCTTCTTTGTGCTCCAACTGGTGCTGGGAAAACCAATGTTGCTATGCTCACCATACTGCAGCAACTTGCATTAAATAAGAACTCAGATGGAACATATAACCATGGAGATTACAAAATTGTCTATGTTGCACCCATGAAAGCCCTTGTGGCTGAGGTCGTCAGTAATTTGTCTAATCGTCTGAAGGATTATGGAGTTACTGTGAGGGAACTCAGTGGGGATCAGTCCCTTAGTGGGAAAGAAATTGAGGAGACTCAGATAATTGTTACAACACCAGAGAAGTGGGATATCATTACCAGGAAGTCTGGAGATCGCACTTATACTCAGCTTGTGAGACTTCTTATAATCGATGAAATCCATCTTCTTCATGATAATCGAGGGCCTGTGCTTGAAAGCATCGTCGCTAGGACTCTTAGGCAGATTGAAACCACGAAGGAGAATATTCGCCTGGTGGGTTTATCGGCTACACTGCCAAATTATGAAGATGTGGCCTTATTTTTGCGGGTTGATCTTAAGAAAGGGTTGTTTAAATTTGACCGCAGCTACAGACCTGTGCCTCTCGCTCAGCAGTATATTGGAATCAGTGTGAAAAAACCGTTGCAGAGGTTCCAATTGATGAATGATATATGTTATCAGAAAGTGTTGGCTGGTGCTGGAAAGCACCAGGTCCTTATTTTTGTTCATTCGAGGAAGGAAACAACAAAAACTGCAAAAGCAATACGAGACACGGCAATGGCGAATGATACCCTCAGCAGATTCTTGAAGGAAGATAGTGTAAGTCGTGAAGTTCTTCAGAGTCAGATTGACATTATTAAGAGTAGTGACCTGAGAGGACTTCTGCCTTACGGTTTTGCTATTCATCATGCTGGGTTAACAAGGGGTGATCGTGAGATAGTTGAGGCGCTTTTTGGTGAAGGGCATGTGCAAGTCTTGGTTTCCACAGCAACTCTCGCCTGGGGTGTGAATTTGCCTGCACATACTGTCATTATCAAAGGAACCCAGGTCTATAATCCTGAGAAAGGGGCGTGGATGGAACTGAGTCCTCTAGATGTTATGCAGATGCTTGGTCGTGCTGGAAGACCTCAGTATGATCAACATGGGGAGGGTATAATTATCACTGGCTACAGCGAGCTGCAGTATTATCTTTCTTTGATGAATGAGCAACTACCTATTGAAAGCCAGTTTATTTCCAAACTTGCTGATCAGCTTAATGCTGAAATTGTGCTTGGAACCGTTCAGAATGCGAGAGAGGCTTGCCATTGGCTTGGCTATACGTATTTATATATCCGTATGGTTCGTAATCCAACACTGTATGGCTTAGCGCCTGATGCCCTTGCAAAAGACGTAGTGTTGGAGGAGAGAAGAGCTGACCTGGTACGTACTTTCATCTGCATTAACCTGAGCTTTTGCTATCTACTGTTAAATTTATTTGTTTATCGTCATTGCCCATAAATATTATGCCTAGTATCTGGAGCTTTCCCACTGTCTACTATGTGCAGTCCATGATGAACTATTGGGATCAACTGTGCGTGCTTTTTATCCTTCAAGTTGATCACAAATTTAATATTTCATATTCTCTTTGAGAATTTGAATAATAAGTTTGCATCTGATTATTTGATATCATTGCTCTAAATGACGAGGTCTCTTGCTAATGCTCTGAACGTTAGTTTTTTTATTTAGTAACATTGGCGATAAATATTAGGCCAAGCATCAGTAGCTTTGCCACTGTCCACTACATGCAATCCTTGACAAACTGTTGGGATCACTTGTGCTTCTTCACGTTGATTGCAAATTTAGTATTTTTAAGTTTCTCTTTTGAGAATTTTGAATGAGGAGTATGTATCTGATTATTTAATGCTATTGCTCTGTAAGTTACTTTTTTTTTTATTTGATATCCCTAACGGCGAGCTCCCTTTCTAATGCTCTGAAAATTACATTTATTTGATATCGTTTCCCTTGAATATTGTTTCTAGTATCAGTAGCTTTCTCACTGTCTATATTAAATGCAATCCATGATGAATTGTTGGATCCTTGTGCGTCTCTTGTTTCTTTCAAGTTGATCACATATTTAGTATATTATGTCTCTTTTTGACAATTTTGAATGATGAATTTGCTTTTGGTTATTTAAATATCATTGCTCTAAAGTTACCTTTTTAAATATCCTTAATGGCGAACTGTGTCTAATATTTGCTTGAATCGTTGTTTTTGCAGATACATTCGGCTGCTACTATCCTGGACAAAAACAACTTGGTTAAGTATGACAGGAAAAGTGGATACTTCCAAGTTACTGATTTGGGACGCATTGCTAGCTACTACTACATAACCCATGGGACCATAGCTACATACAATGAGCATTTGAAGCCAACAATGGGTGATATAGATCTTTATCGTCTGTTCTCACTGAGTGAGGAGTTCAAGTACGTGACTGTTCGGCAAGATGAGAAGATGGAACTGGCAAAACTTTTGGATCGTGTCCCGATTCCTATCAAGGAAACTCTGGAGGAGCCCAGTGCAAAGATTAATGTTTTGCTACAGGCATATATTTCACAGCTAAAGCTTGAGGGTCTTTCTTTGACATCTGACATGGTTTATATTACTCAGGTTTGTCCCTTTTTCTCTATGCTATCTTATCTCATCTCTCCTAGTTTTATTGATAAATGCTGTATCTGTTTTCTGGTGCTTACGTCTAATTTCTTTCTATCATGTTTAGAGTGCTGGACGTCTTGTACGAGCTCTTTATGAAATTGTATTGAAGCGGGGATGGGCTCAACTGGCTGAGAAAGCTCTGAACTTGTCTAAAATGGTTGGGAAGAGGATGTGGAGTGTCCAGACACCCCTTCGTCAGTTTCATGGAATTCCCAATGAGATTCTGATGAAGTTGGAGAAGAAGGATTTGGTGTGGGAGAGGTACTATGATCTGTCCTCACAGGAGCTAGGAGAGCTTATTCGTAGTCCTAAGATGGGCAGACCGCTTCACAAGTACATTCACCAGTTCCCAAAATTGAATCTCGCGGCACATGTTCAGCCTGTTACTCGAACTGTTCTGCAGGTGGAGCTCACAATTACACCTGATTTCCAGTGGGACGAAAAAATTCATAAGTATGTTGAGCCGTTTTGGATAATTGTGGAAGACAATGATGGTGAGAAGATTCTTCATCACGAGTATTTTCTTTTGAAGAAGCAGTATATTGCTGAGGATCACACTGTAAACTTCACTGTGCCAATCTTTGAACCGCTGCCACCTCAGTATTTTGTCCGAGTGGTTTCAGACAAGTGGCTTGGCTCGCAGACTGTGTTGCCTGTATCTTTCAGACATCTTATTCTTCCAGAAAAGTACCCACCACCTACAGAGCTACTGGACTTGCAGCCCCTCCCGGTCACGGCGTTAAGGAATCCAAATTATGAGAGACTCTATCAGGATTTCAAGCATTTCAATCCGGTGCAGACTCAGGTCTTTACTGTTTTGTATAACACGAACGACAATGTGTTGGTTGCTGCTCCAACGGGAAGTGGGAAGACTATATGTGCGGAGTTTGCTATACTGAAGAATCATCATGAAGGACCTGATGCTACAATGCGTGTTGTCTATATTGCACCGCTTGAGGCTATTGCTAAGGAGCAGTTTCGTATCTGGGAGAGGAAGTTTGGGAAGGGTCTTGGTTTACGGGTTGTTGAGCTAACTGGGGAGACAGCCTTGGATCTTAAGCTGCTTGAGAAAGGTCAGATCATCATAAGTACTCCTGAGAAATGGGATGCTCTTTCCCGCAGGTGGAAACAGAGAAAATACATTCAACAAGTTAGTCTTTTCATCGTCGACGAACTCCATCTAATTGGAGGTCAAGGTGGTCCAGTGTTGGAGGTAATCGTCTCTAGAATGAGATATATTTCAAGTCAAGGCGATAATAAGATCAGGATTGTTGCGCTTTCCACTTCCCTTGCAAATGCGAAAGATCTTGGGGAGTGGATTGGGGCCAGTTCCCACGGCCTTTTCAACTTCCCTCCTGGAGTCCGTCCTGTTCCGCTGGAGATCCACATTCAAGGAGTGGATATATCCAGTTTTGAAGCCAGGATGCAGGCGATGACCAAGCCAGCCTACACCGCCATAGTCCAGCATGCCAAGAACAAAAAGCCGGCTATGGTTTTTGTCCCAACCCGTAAACATGTCCGCTTGACTGCTGTGGATCTAATGGCTTACTCTCACATGGACAACCCGCAGAGCCCTGATTTCCTGTTAGGGAAACTGGAAGAACTGGAGCCTTTTGTTAGCCAAATCCGCGAGGAAACACTGAAGGAGACACTGCGTCATGGTGTTGGGTACTTGCACGAGGGTTTAAGCAGTCTGGATCAGGAGATCGTGACACAGCTCTTTGAAGCTGGACGGATTCAGGCTTGTGTGATGAGCAGTTCATTGTGTTGGGGCACTCCATTAACTGCGCATTTGGTGGTCGTAATGGGGACGCAGTATTACGATGGAAGGGAAAATTCACATTCAGATTATCCCGTCTCTGATCTGCTTCAGATGATGGGGCGTGCTAGCCGACCTTTACTTGACAATGCCGGGAAGTGTGTGATATTCTGTCACGCACCGCGTAAAGAGTATTACAAGAAGTTTCTGTATGAAGCCTTCCCTGTGGAAAGTCACCTCCAGCATTTCTTGCATGATAATTTCAACGCAGAAGTGGTTGCTGGGGTTATAGAGAACAAGCAAGATGCTGTGGATTATCTTACATGGACTTTCATGTACAGGAGGCTTCCCCAAAACCCTAACTACTATAATCTCCAAGGAGTTAGCCACAGGCATTTGTCTGATCACCTATCAGAGCTGGTTGAGAACACCTTGTCTGATCTTGAAGCTAGTAAATGCATTGAGATAGAGGATGAGATGGAGCTCTCTCCTCTCAACCTCGGTATGATTGCTTCCTATTATTACATCAGTTACACCACCATCGAGCGTTTCAGTTCTCTTTTGTCTTCTAAAACCAAGATGAAGGGACTTCTTGAGATCTTAACATCAGCTTCGGAGTACGATAGGATCCCTATACGGCCTGGCGAAGAGGACACAGTTCGGAGACTCATCAATCACCAGAGGTTCTCTTTTGAAAATCCAAAATGCACGGACCCTCATGTGAAGGCAAACGCGCTTCTTCAGGCGCATTTCTCGAGGCAAAACATCGGTGGGAACTTGGCAATGGATCAGCGTGAGGTCCTCCTATCTGCAACCAGACTTCTTCAAGCGATGGTCGATGTGATATCGAGCAATGGCTGGCTGAATCTTGCTCTGTTAGCTATGGAAGTAAGCCAGATGGTGACTCAAGGCATGTGGGAGCGGGACTCCATGCTTCTGCAGCTCCCTTACTTCACAAAGGACTTAGCCAAAAGATGCCAAGAGAATCCGGGTAAAAACATTGAAACTGTATTTGATCTTGTGGAGATGGAGGACGAAGAACGCCAAGAGCTTCTCAAGATGTCAGACCCTCAGCTTCTAGACATTGCCAGATTCTGTAACCGCTTCCCCAACATCGACCTTACTTACGAGGTTGTTGGCAGCGAAGAGGTGACCCCGGGAAAAGAGGTCACATTGCAAGTGATGCTTGAGAGAGACATGGAGGGGAGGACAGAAGTGGGACCCGTGGATGCACCCAGGTATCCCAAGACCAAAGAAGAAGGGTGGTGGCTGGTCGTGGGCGACACCAAGACAAACCAGTTGCTGGCAATCAAGCGTGTCTCGTTGCAACGGAAAGCGAAGGTGAAGCTGGATTTCGCTGTACCAAGTGAACCAGGAGAGAAGTCATACACACTATACTTCATGTGCGACTCTTACTTGGGTTGTGACCAGGAGTACTCTTTCTCTGTTGATGTCAAAGAATCCGGCGCTGGAGATCACATGGAAGAATGATTTGTTACTCAGGTTAGATTTCACAGTTTCCTCGGTTTCTGGCCAGAATTTTCTGATATAGCTACTGTACTCGGTTGTAGTTTTTGAAGTAGGAACTTGGCTTTACTAGATTCTGCTTTGTGCATCAATCAACTCGCTTCATCATTCTATCGTGTCAACTTAGGTGTGAGTATTTGTTCATTAAGGTGGTTCTGCATTTCTGTTTTTTTTTTTGCATGAGCTATCATTAGGTTTGTTCTTAACTATTGATTTCCTTAATTAATATGGAGATAACTAATTTTGTAGACACTAAATAAGCAATTAGATTACAGAAACGTTAATGCAAGTAGGACTGCATATTGTGCATGGTATTTGATGACCTACATTTGTGAAATAATTAGTCAAAAGTAGTAAACAGTGTTGGCCAGCATATTGCTGGGAAATGTGACTAATTAGATGGTCTGCTATGAAAACTGATTTTTTAGTGCATGTCTCATAAAACTCAGATGTTGTTGTTCCTTTAATAGAGTAGAGTATAGATTTTGTATTTGAAAGTGTCAGAAAATGATGCATGATTTCTATTTTACTTTGCAGGCGTGGTGGCTTCTGGAGAGTGATATTTTGTCTTGCATTCCCCCTAGCGTTTGCAATCTCAACTTTCTGAGAATATATTGTTAAGGTGTAATCGTTGTTCTGGTCTTTTTATTATCCCTCTGTTTGACCTCTAGGGAATAATATGATTAGCCCAGTGCTCAAAAACCATGTTAAGATTTACTCATTTTATGTCATGCATCGAATTTTTTACCAATGTATGGCTTTGTTCCTGGTTTTGTTTGGACCAAAATCGACATAGAAGGAGAGACACTTGAAAAACTTATTTGAGTTTGTTTCTACACTCTGAAAGCTGAGATTGCTCACACGAATTTAAATGCAGCTGTGAAGCAACTTTGATGAGCCAGTAGTGAGGACTGTACATTTGTAATATTTGTGACTTGTGAATCACCTATAAAACTATTCTTTTCATAAGAAATTCGTGGTTGTAGAGAAAATATAATAAAAACTTGCAAGTAACATGGAGCCAAGTTGATACCGTATTCATTCATATGAGTCAACTTTCGACATAGCGGGAAACAGGTGGGTATGTTGGTAATTTCGAGGTGATTAGAGATCCAGTGGCTCTCTCGTAAATAGTTGAGATACCGAGGGTGAAATGAGAGTTTATAAGTCTAAATCTGAAAGACGAGAAGAGACCAAGAAATAGTAGTTGGATGTGTTTGGTTGGTGGTATATTCCCCGTCCTCCTCCCTCCTCACTATATATTGTTTTGAAGTATAAGAAGAAGAAAACAAAGTCACTCAAAAGTCTCTCTCTTCTCTCTCTTCTCTCTCTCACACATTCATTCACCAAACACTTCCACCATAAAACCTAACGCCATGGATTCAGATTTCGGAATCCCTAGAGAACTCTCTCCTCTTCAGCAACTCCGATCTCAGTACCACCCCGAGCTTCCTCCTTGTCTCCAGGTTCTTCTTCTTCTCCTTCATTAGATCTATTGCTTCCTCCCTTCCATTGTTTCTACTTGTTCCAATCACTGGATCTATTTGAAGACTTCGTTTTCTTGTTTGATATACTTATCATGGATTTTTGCAATTATGCGAAGTATTAGTTGTTTGTTTATTGTGACTTCTTAATTCGAGGAACTTGCAATGTTGGTGCTGCTTTAGCAGATCTGTTTTAATTTGGATTCCTAAGTTTCCCGCGTTTGGATTTACAGTCTTAGATTTCTTCTGTTTTGCTCAGTTTTCAAATTTCATAGTTATTGCTCTGTGATTTCTCTTGTTTCGATACGTGTTTACCATCATTTGGAATACTATTCGAACTTGCTCTGCTTGATGTTCGTTTTCAGGGGACTACTGTCCGTGTGGAGCTTGGTGATGGAACCACTGTGGCAGAAGCTGCTGATTCCCATATCATGGCTCGTGCCTTCCCACATACCTTAGGCCAGCCTTTGGCTCACTTCCTCAGGGAAGCTGCCAAAGTTTCTGATGCTCACATCATTACTGAGCTTCCATCAATTAGGTGCCCATCTGTTTGCTCTCCGTATTCCTATTTCCGGATTGGCTCTACGTTTACTTCACCATTAAAGGAAGCTTTCGTCACCTTATGAGCTTTCTGTTTTCTACTGTAGAGTCGGAATCGTGTTTTGTGGAAGGCAAGCTCCGGGTGGACACAATGTAATCTGGGGTCTTTACGAGGCTCTTAAGGTTCACAACGCAAAGAGTACTTTGCTTGGCTTTTTGGGTAAGTTTCATTCTCTCTGATACTCATGGTGAGCAGATTCTGCATCATTTTCTGTTAGAGATTTCGTTTCTGTATTACAATTCATCAAACTTTATACTTTGTGATAAGTACTTACTGCTAAAAATGTTTTTAATTAGTAATTGTTGTTACCTGGCCATAGGTGGTTCGGAAGGTCTATTTGTGCAAAAGACTCTGGAGATCACAGATGATATACTCCAGACTTACAAAAACCAGGGTAGGTTGTCTGATGAAGGGATTGTAGTGATATTCACAATCTTGTTCATTACCTCATTCTGATAAATTGGCGGTAAAATGTATGTTTAAGGTGGCTATGATTTGCTCGGAAGAACCAAGGATCAGATCAGAACCACCGAGCAGGTTAACGCTGCACTCAAAGCTTGCACAGATTTGAAGTTAGATGGACTTGTTATTATTGGAGGTACCTAGCGTTATTATTTATATGACGAAGTTTTGTTGTAATTTTTTACTAAACCAAGATTTTATATTGGTATTTTTGAAGGCGTAACATCAAACACAGATGCGGCTCATCTTGCTGAATTTTTTACTGAAGCAAAATGCCCAACAAAGGTCCTAATTTGTTTTTTAGCAGCATTTTCTTTTTCGATGGTTTCATTTTAAATCCCTTTGTGAAACGAACAGATCATTCAGTTGCATGCTTGAAACCTATTGATACTATAAGTTACCCATAAAATTTCAGGTAGTTGGTGTTCCAGTTACTACAAACGGAGATCTCAAGAATCAGTTTGTGGAGGCAAATGTTGGTTTTGACACCATATGCAAGGTAAGTCTGAACTTTAACCCTTTGGTTGCTTTTTTCTTAGTTATCTTTTGTCGCTATTACAGCTAACATGAAGTATTTGTCCTCGTAAGTCTTTACAGAAACAATATGTTATTTTTGGCTAATGATAGTTTGCCTTATACAGGTGAACTCTCAGCTCATTAGCAATGCCTGCACTGATGCTCTCTCTGCAGAGAAGGTAAATTCTATTTCTTGCTGAACTTAAATTTTGTAAGAGATTGCTAGGGCGTTCATAACCATGGAAGTGTTTGGTCTAATTGCAGTTTATTAATTTCATATTCTGATAAGAAGTATTTATATGAAGGATCTATTACAAAGTGAACAGTGTTGTATTCTTTATGATTCTGATATCAAGTTTTACTTTCTCTTTTATTGGCAGTATTATTATTTCATCCGTCTCATGGGTCGGAAGCACTCTCATGTTGCTCTTGAGTGTACACTCCAGTCACATCCGAACATGGTTGGTATATGTTTTGGTTTTTCAACATAGACAATTGATTCTGTTGGCATGGTCGTGTGTCTAGACTCTCATTTCCGTGTGATGCGATTGTCTCAGGTGATACTGGGCGAGGAGGTTGCAGCTTCTAAGCTCACGATTTTTGACATTTCAAAACAGATCTGTGATGCTGTTCAAGCAAGAGCAGGACAAGGTCTCATCCGAAAACTATCAGTGAAAGATTACACAATCATGTATTTTACTGTTCTACTAACTCTAGACCTATACCATATGTTTGCATCAGACAAAAATCACGGAGTCATTCTCATTCCCGAAGGGATCATAGAGAGTATCCCTGAAGTCTATGCTCTGTTAAAGGTAATGATTTCATACTTATAGACATATGTATTAATCATTTGAAGCTATTTTTCTTCTTTCTCGGATACCGAGATGTTCCTTTTTAGTATATATCATGTATAGGCCGACATTCTGTGATGCAGGAAATTCACGGGCTCCTTAGGCAGGGTGTAGCTGCTGATAAGATTTCTACTCAGCTCTCACCTTGGTCATCTGCTTTATTTGAATTCCTTCCTCCATTCATTAAGAAACAGGTTCGAATTCTTTGACGTGAGACTCTCCTTGTTTTCCTGAACGAGTATGAATGCTTACAAGATGGTTATCTTTGTTGCTGCAGCTACTTCTCCATCCTGAGTCTGATGATTCTGCTCAGCTATCCCAGGTAAGAAGAAGAAGAAGAAGAAAATGTTGGAGCAACTATGTTATAAATATATAATTTGGAATCCTAAATGCTCGTTTCGCTTTCTTCTCCAGATCGAGACGGAGAAACTTCTTGCGTATCTCGTGGAGACTGAAATGAACAAGCGCTTGGTATGCTCCATGTTTTCTCACATACTGTATTCTATTCTTTCCCAATACTGCTATCCAAATATTGGAGTCGTTATTGGCATCAGGAAATACTCATGCTTATGAAATTAAATCTTTGAACTCGACAGAAAGAAGGCACATACAAGGGGAAGAAATTCAATGCTATATGTCACTTCTTTGGTTACCAAGCTCGTGGATCTCTTCCATCGAAATTTGATTGTGATTACGCCTACGTTAGTCACTGCAACACTCACCACAATACCAATTCAACTTAATAATTCGGATGAATATTGACGTCATTGAATGGAAAAATCTGTCAGGTTCTTGGACATATATGTTACCACATCCTTGCAGCTGGTCTGAACGGTTACATGGCAACAGTGACCAACCTAAAAAGTCCTGTAAACAAGTGGAAATGTGGTGCTGCACCTATTACAGTTGAGTTTTGTCTTCCTTTTTTTTTTGTTTAAAGATGGCGTTGATACAGTTTCTTTCTTTTACTGATCCCCGCACTATTTTTTTCTCTGGTTTAATCTTTTTAGGCTATGATGACGGTGAAGCATTGGTCCCAAAATGCTGGTTCTACTTCAACTTCAATTGGAAGACCTGCAATTCATCCAGCTATGGTGGATTTGAAAGGCAAAGCACACGAGTAAGCAGCTTTTTCACACAAAGAACATGAACACACTTACTTATCCTCAAGTATTTTCTCAATTGTCATTTATGTGTAAATGGTTTTTGCAGCCTTCTGAGACAGAACGCACAGAAATTCTTGATGGAAGATCTGTACAGAAACCCAGGACCGCTTCAGTATGATGGTCCTGGTGCTGATGCTAAAGCAGTGAGCCTCTGTGTTGAAGATCAAGATTACATGGGCCGCATCAAGAAGCTGCAGGAATATCTAGACCAGGTAAAACGTTTTGTTGTGCATTTTCGCCATTTCCGTAAGTATCGAATATCCATAATTGAAACATTTTGGGGATCATCAGGTGAGGACGATAGTGAAGCCAGGATGCTCTCAAGACGTATTGAAAGCAGCACTGAGCGTGATGGCTTCGGTGACTGATGTTCTCACTACTATTGCTTCATCTTCAAATGGTGGTCAACAATTTGCTTAAAACGCAAGACTCAACTCTCTTATAAGCTTCCATGATCCCACACTTTCGTGTTTTTTTGTTCTCTTCTCTTTGCCATGTAACTTTTGTTCGTTGTTTTTTGTTTTTAAAGTTGTTGAGTTTGGAAAGAGAGAAAAAAAAAAAGTTTTGGATTACAGAATGTGGCTTCCTATTTTATTATCAACAGACTTATGTATTTCGACTTGTGTATTTTTGTTCTTTTTTCTCAAGAGACTTGAACAATTCTCCTATTGTACGCGAATTTAGAATTTGGCCCAATGTTTTTAAAAGATATACATGCTGGTCAATTAGTAACACTGAAGGGGAATGTTAAAACGCGAAATTATTTCGGAAGTTATCAGAAAATAAGAACAAAAAAAAACTGCAGGAGGACTATATCGATATTTCGCTTTAAGAAAAAAAACAAAAAAAAACAAAAAAGAAACCCTAGTCGTGACGCTCCGGTTTGAATTTTGAAAAATAAGAACCGTTGTGAAATGAGTCGGAAGATACCTTTACCATCCTCTATATAACCGATCTACACTACTCTATTCGCCTCTTCTCTCTTCTTCCGATTGCCAACAACATCTGAGATTTGCCAAGAAAAAAGCGACATGGACAATGGAGTTAAAACTGCTGTGTCCGCCATGGAAGCCTTCGAGAAGCTTGAGAAAGTAGGCGAAGGGACTTACGGGAAGGTTTACAGAGCAAGAGAAAAGGCTACTGGGATGATCGTCGCTTTGAAGAAGACGCGTCTTCATGAGGACGAAGAAGGCGTTCCTCCCACCACTCTTCGCGAGATCTCCATCTTGCGCATGCTCGCTCGCGATCCCCACATCGTTAGGTTAGTGATTACATTTCTTTTTGTGTCTTCTAGGGTTTAGTCTCTTTCTGGAATTCCCCGATTTCTTGATTTTGCTTGTGCTTTTAGGGACCGTTTGTTGTTATCAATGAATTCTTACTGCTTCGATTCTTCTTGCAATTCTCGCTTAACGTCATGCCATGTGGTAGATTTTAGTGTCAATTTATTGTTATCTGTTGTGTGTTCCGATCTCGAGACAAGACGGTTTCCAGTCTTATATCTCTTTTTGGCTTCTTTCAATTGAGAATACGAAATCCTTAGGGTTCCGTATCTGATCCAGATACCAGAAAATGTCAAAGTCGAATCCCTGTGTTCTGATCTCGGATTCAACTAATTTTGTGGTGACTGCGTTTCTACCCAGAGCTTATTGTCATTATGATTTATGATCATCTTCTCCAGGTTGATGGACGTTAAGCAAGGATTAAACAAAGAAGGCAAAACTGTACTCTACCTGGTTTTCGAGTACGTTGATACTGATCTCAAGAAATTCATCAGAAGCTTTAAGCAAGCTGGACAGAACATTCCACAGAATACTGTCAAGGTTTGAACATTTGGAGCCCTTGTCCCTTTTTTTCTCTCTCTCTCTCACTCAATATCCCCTATTAAGCTAAAAGAAACATATTTTTGAAATCTTGATTGCAGTGCTTGATGTACCAACTATGCAAAGGTATGGCTTTCTGCCATGGCCATGGAGTGTTGCACAGGTATAAAATCGTGTCTGTTTCAAGTGAACAATGCCTTGAGAAAACCCATTTGGAAACAGATCACTAATCTTGCTTCTCTTGGTTTCACTACAGGGATCTTAAGCCTCATAATCTCTTGATGGACCGGAAGTCAATGACGCTCAAAATAGCAGATCTTGGATTAGCCAGAGCCTTCACTCTCCCAATGAAAAAGTATACACATGAGGTATAAGTCTATGTTGATGAAACATTAGTCCTGTTTTATAATCGTGTTTTAGAATCCTATCTTGAAGATTTAACTCATGATGTTTATTTCCCCTTGATATCCATTGCAACAGATACTAACTCTATGGTATAGAGCTCCAGAAGTTCTTCTTGGGGCAACCCATTACTCAACTGCAGTGGATATGTGGTCTGTTGGCTGCATTTTTGGTACAAATTCTTCTTTCATTTGTTTCACTTCAATGTCACTATAGCAAGAACTAACAGTTTTGTTTCCTTTTGGTTTTGTAGCTGAACTAGTGAACAAGCAAGCAATATTTGCTGGAGACTCTGAGCTCCAACAGCTCCTTCGTATTTTCAGGTAAGCCATTGTGTTTTCTTCACCTTTCTCTAACACACAGACATGATATTTGCTTACTCGCTTGCTCTGTTTCTATCTGATCTGTGAAAATCAGGTTGCTGGGGACACCAAACGAAGAAGTCTGGCCAGGAGTGAGCACACTCAAGGACTGGCATGAATACCCGCAATGGAAACCATTGAGTCTCTCAACAGCTGTTCCAAACCTCGACGAGGCCGGACTTGATCTCTTATCTGTAAGTCCCCAATGTTCCAACATACCTCTCACACCTTGCTTGATTTGTTGAGACTCACTCAGCTGAAAAGTAATTACCGTTTTTCTTTGTGCACGTTTTGTTACCTAAACAGAAAATGCTGGAGTACGAGCCAGCGAAACGAATCTCCGCAAAGAAGGCTATGGAGCATCCTTACTTCGATGATCTATCTGACAAGTCCTCTCTCTGAAGCTCTCTTCATGAAACTCTCAGTAGTATAGTTTGTTCCAAACTTTGTCACTGCTTGTCTCAAGCATTTATCTGCTATCTTAGGATGGTTAAGTTTTTAATATTCCCTTTTGATTGGGTCTCTATTCCCAATTGTATAACCTCAACTCCTTTTAACATTAAAAGAATATGTCAATTGCTCTAAAGTAGAGAGATTTGCAAATGTTGCCCGTTTGTGTATGTGTGTGTGCGTGTTCAGGCGACAAGCCACATGAAGAATGTTGGCCAGACGGTGAGAGAAACCGAAGCCAAAGCATAAGTCCAGAAGAGAATCACAGAGCATTCGCTTTCTCCTGACCCAAATAGTTGAGTGATGGTGCCTGCAAAAAGGTCAAGTATGAGAAAGGCCGAGTGATGTGTTTCTGTAGTATTTTCTGAGTCTGAAGAACGAACCAAGGTTCATTGCCGGTGGAACAACATACTGAAGTAGAAGGATAAACTGGTAGAGGGGTTCGGATGTAACCAAACCCAAGTGATGCGCTCCTCGTACTATAAAAACACCTAATATTGGCAGCGACACATAACGCACAACCACCACGCCCGTTATGACTGACCTGTGCATTCCTGATCCTCTCAGACCTGTGATAATTGAAATAGAGAGAGAGCACAGATTTAAGGTTTTGTCTCTTGGAAAAAAAGTGTTTTTGCAGCTTTTGTCTTTGTTTATTTTACCTCTGAGAAGGTTTCCTCCTATAATCAGAGTCAGAAGAGGAATCGCCCCTTCCCTTCAAGAAGTGGATTAAGCTACTCAACTAAGCATTTGCTAATCATTGACAAGTGATATTTTTAAGTATAGATATGTTGTAGAATACCCCAATAGAGATACTGAGTCCTCAATCACACGGAGAGGAGCTGTGTTGCCGACTAGTAGCTTCCTTAGTGTAGGAACAAGCCCAACCGCAAGCGCGATAAGCTGAAGAGAAAAGTGCTTGTTAGTATGAACATACAGAAAGCTAGCACTCTTTTGGTTCAAGGGAAACATTGAAACAAACCGCTGCAATAGTCGAAGGAGCAAATATTGTTCGTAGATTGATTTTCTCTGCTGCAGAACATACTCTTTGCTTGATCTTGCTCCAAGTTCCAAACTTTCACATACACAGTCTCCAAGTAACCATAAGTTAAAGCATAAAATGCTTACAAGAATATCAAAAGAAAAGGTTGTAACTGAGTGAGACCTGCTCCTCAAGTTCAACGTCTTTGGGAGGAATCAGTGGCACTGTAGAGTTGGTACCGAGTATTGGTGTTTCCCTGCCTGGATTTGCTAGCATTCTCATAAGATTGTATACATAAGTCCATATGTAAATGGCTCCAATCTGATATACATCACAAAACGTTTTGACTTCTAATTAAGAAGCATTATAACATCCTGAGAATAAAAAACCTTCATAGTAGAAGAAGAAGTAACTAAGTAATGGCGACATACCGCCATTGAGAGTGCAATATAACCTAATCCATATTTCTCACAAGTCTCAGGATCTCCAAAAGGACTTCCCTTCTCATTGCATATAGCTGGGATAATGATGAGTGGCATATTCCCCAAATTACCTGTTGGATTTACATTTTCATTACTGATTAGGTTTTAAGAAGTTCATGAATGAAACAACTTTTGTAGGATGATGTTAAGAGTTAAGTTACCAGCAGCGCAGCAACCAACAATGATGCCACGGAGATGTGAAGGAGGTTTAGTGATCTTGATAACAATCCATCCCAGAAACGAGCCAATGATGAATGTGAGTAGAACATTGAATGGCATGAACCACCTGAAATTTACCAAACATTAACATACTAAGATATCAAATCACATATCATTTTCAAGAAAAATGAGGAACTTACATTTTCACCAAGCTTTCATAAGTAATAGTCTCAGATAGACTGCTTGCAACGAGTGAAGGACTAAACACATAGAAAACTATCTGTAAATCCCAAAACAAGTAATACGTAAGAAACTCATTAGAGAATTAATCAGAAACAGGTCCACGTTTGTAACGAAAACACTGACGTACGTTGTTGAGCTGTTTTCGAGCATCTTGATTCAGAATGTTAACTCGATCGAGAGCCAAGTACAATCCGATTCCTGTTATCACCAGAATCTTCACAACTGGTATCGATGAGGTTATGAACAGATCCAAAAGCTTCATCGTCTCGCTTGAAATCTGATAGCAAATGATCCAAACAATATACCTTCTATAGATCACCAATTATGCACTAAATCAAGCTAAGAAATTATATCAACAATCACCATCGACAAGCTTGAGATATAGATCAAATCACGAACAACATTATAAAACACGAAACAGAGCACCGTTGGCGAAAAAATCTCCAGGAAATCGGCAAATTTAGAATTTGAGAGATCGTTTCGTGATGGCTTACTGTATTGAAACACGGAGAATCTAGAGGAATAGAGATGGATCGTCTTCTCGAGCAACGAAACAGAGTAGGAGACGTAAAATACAGAAGATGCGAAGAAGATGAGAAGTGGCTCTCGCTCTCTTCAAACCCAAAATGGCCTACACTTTGCTTTGCATGGCCTCTCGGTTCTACTTTTAGTATTATTCCTCGGGACATTGAATTACACCATGTTTTAATTTTATTTTATTTAATTTATTCTGATGATAGTAAAACATGGTGTCATGGAATCACATGATTGGCCGACAAAAACTATTTAAAAATTTTCTAAAGGAACAAAGATTTAGTGAAATTGATACTACAAAAAAGGGTGACATGGAATCACATGATTGGCCGACAAAAAAAAATCACATGAATGATAACTTTCTTTGCTCGTATTATTTTGAGATATTTTTGGTTGTGAGGGAAATAAAAAATTCAAACCGCAAACTCTTGTTTAAAGATAAACAAGCTTTTTAGAATTGGAAATATTACAAAATAACTCAATAGAAAACCTCTCTTAAAACATGCGATGCAAGCATCAGAATTGATAAACTCTCAACGATAAAACTACGCAGCACACAACACAAGTGTCTTGATATATAGATGTTTCACACGCCATTTTATATCAATGCATATGAACTATAGAAACTAGGTTGGAGTTGAAGACCCATGAAATGGTGAAGTGTCAAGTGTCCAGAGGAGGAGATTTCTCGCTGAAGAAGCGAGCAAGAACCTTGTCTTGGAGAACCGCTAAAGCCTCGGCAGATTTTATGCATAAGGGTGTCTTGTATTGAGTTAAGGAACCACCTTGAGAGACGAAAAAATCCATAAGTGCATCGAACGTTCCATTTTGCACCACTCTTATCTCTAGAACCCCAATTGATCCATCCTTAGTTCTCTCATTTCTATAGAGAGCGTCCAATGATTTCTCAACCACATAGCAACATTCCACCAATACCTTGTCATGGAGTTTAGTTATGCCATTACTGTTGTTGGAGTTTTTGGTTTTGAGTTCCCAATATAGAACGTAGTGACCTGGAGTAGTGGAGATATCGGCATAGCTTGTGAAGTCCATCAACAACAAATCTGAAGATTCTTCTAGAACGAGTTTCGCATTAGTAACCGCCTTTAAAATATCTACTTCCGTTGTTGCCTCTATTTGGATGCTTAGAACCACATTTTTCCTACGAGCGAATCTAAATTGGGGTGCATGGTTGTGAAATCCGGCCACTTCTAAAATGTCATCCATTTTATTATACCTATATAGACCTAGCAAAAAAAGTATAAACAATAACATTAGTTAAGAATATTTATAACATTTTTCATAGAGTGTATACATACATAACTCACCGGAATAGGTTCTGATCAATGGCTCATAGTAACACCCTAACTTCACGTTGGCAAGATCAACAATTTCATTGTCTTTTTCTTCATCAACAGGTAAGAACTCGAAGTATGCGATATTGGGCATAAATGTGTAGGTTGCATCTTGTGGTTTGCATAAAGGATTCACATTAATCCCGAAATATGTTTCAGATGCCGCATAAGTAGTGGAAATCAGAGGCAACTTGTTGGAGTAGAACTCCAATGTTGGGATATATTGAGCCATCTGACCTGTTAAAATGCCTTCAATAGATTTGACATTAGGCCAAAGTTGTTGGATTATACCTTCCCATGATTTTTGGTTGCATATGTGTTCTAGAAAATCCGCCAATTTGGGATTAGGACCTCTAAGTATCATAGAGACGGACGCTCTGCAACTAGGGTCAGTGATCCACTCGCTTACTTGACCAGATCGGATATTAGTGCACAATTCTTTCCAAAAGTTTTCAAGAAATATAAAAATAAAATAATTTTTTTGTCTGCTATTTTTTTTAAATCATCTATAATTTTCTTCGTTTACCGAAAAAAAAAAAAAAAAAGTTTTCAAGAAAAGTGATTGCTCGAACCAAGACGGAAGAAAAAACAGCCCCCATTCTTACAACATCATCTCTTTGGACAAGGGCACATAGAAGGTGACAATATAAACCCTTTTTTGTTGTCTGGACACCAAAAGACTTCATTTGGACTTGTGTACGAATTATACCAATATGATGGTCGGTTTCTGAAATACTTGCTCTTGTAGAAACTAGTAGTTATAGTCATAGCTGGCAAACAAGAAGAAGTTGTTGGTCTCTTGTCTAGTGAAAAGAAACATCATTCCTTTTCCTTGCTCCACACCATCGACATACCTACAAAACACAATGTGAAATACAAGCTTCAACTTTCCAAAACGGTATCAAATTATTTGAAGGTTACTTACTTATGTGCAAAATTTAAATCAAAAGTAAATTTAATGTTGTAAGAAAAAAATACCAGGACTTTGAACTCGGATATCTCTATATGCACATTCAAAACTTTTCTTGAAAAAACTAATTTTAAAATCGAAGTCTTAATAAAATCCACTTATATGTGCCAAGTAGACAACTTTGTAATATTTTTAACAACAGTTAAAGGAGAAAAATATTTAGAAGTACTTGGATATAACAAGCGAACGTAGATCATAGATGAATCTCATGTTCTCCAAGTACTTGTCGTTCAGAGGCAATGTCTTCTGTTTTCCTCCTGAAGTGCCCGAACTACATCCACAAGTCCACAACAATTAGTTAATAGCATCAAAGCCATCAACTATAGAATCATTCGTAGAAAAATAGATAAACTAGTTGATTCACTAGTTGATTCACTTCTCTATCTCTAGCAGCTTGCATTCGATGCCCACGTTCTCCAAGTGCTTAATCTTAGCGTGCTAGCCGATGATAGATACTTAGAATTTCTTTCTTTCTCTTCTATCTCCCATCTATTCATCTATTTTCTTTAGTTAATGGGTAGAGCCGAAAGAACATTCGAAGGCTCTCCATTTGCGACACGGTCTATATAAGGCTTAACATCTTCATAGGTCACGACTGGTACATTCCTTTTGAAGACCTCTTTATCGGAGCTTCCATGGAGAAAAGGTTGGAGGTACTCTGTGTCTGCGTTGAGCGTGAGTATTTCTTTCAATACGTCGTCTTGTATTTGCTTCACATTGGACGTTAGATCATCAAGAATCTTTAGATTCCCGTTTGATATGTCGCTGAGATCAAAGCTTAGACTCATATTTGGTTCGCACTTGAAATGAAACAAGAAAACTAAACAAAATGATTTAATACTTCTTAGAGATACGCGCTGAATATTTTAAATAATCTTTCGCGAGGAAAACGATTTTGATTTGTTTAATAGATTTTACACGTCGGTTTTGTCAGAGAGAGCGCCTAAATCGAACAAAAAAAGATGCTCCACACATGTTTACCTAATTTCACGGGCGGCTCATGTGTCACATGCAAACTGATATATTGCAGTTATGGAGTACAGCTCTGTAATCATCATATCTATAATAAGTTATATCAAAAACGTTTTCTGTGGATCAGGGTAGTCTATTATTGTCTACAACCACGAGAATTGCCATTTATCATCTTCACATATCGTCGCCTATCTTGCTGTTTCGGAAGTAACCATTAGTTTCTAATTTGGATCCACAAAACAAACAAGAGTTTTTTACTTGACAACTAGCTCCGATGTTTACTACATACCGATGCAACATCAACCTTTTCCCGTTACTCAGAAATCACCGCTTCACCGGTTAAGTCAGTCGCAAGTCCATGAACTCGTTTAAGACACATTCACAGAGTTGTAAAGTTTCTCACTATGATGAGTATGAGTAATGGTTAAGCAGTTTCACAGACGAAGGATCCAGACAGAAAAACTAAATGAACTCCGAGTCTTACCCATTGCAGAGGCAAAAGCTTTGACCTTGTCTTTCAGACTATTATATATCATCTCTTCGAGAGCTTCATGTTTCAAAGATTTTCCCCTGCGGAAAAGATGCGAAACACTGTAAAAGGGGAAGTTGATGCAAGAAACAAAAGTGTAGCGCTATTCGAGTTAAGAGAAATGCAAAACACGAAAACTGCATCAAACTATATTTTACCGATTCTTTTACAGCCACCACGCGGTAATGCGCATTAGCAAACCCATCGAGGACATTGTATAAACATAGCAAAAAGAAAAAGGGAATAAAATTAAAAGAGGAGAGAGTTGCGGTATGAGCGATAACAAGCATTATTCAATAGCAATTTCGAGACTATCTCTCTAATGATACTTGATGACCACAAACAAGTGAGAAATGTCACACCAAATCAAGTATATAAAAAGATTTGGCAATTGTGCAGAAGAGATTGTATTCCACAACATCAATCAATAATACTTTTCTAAAGAAAACTCTGAGAGTCATTTGAATCCTTTAATCACACACCTCATGGTTGCTTTCCTGTTCAAAGACAGAAACTAAGATCCATAAGTTTGAACTTTGAGATTAAAAGAATTATGTAAGAAAGACAAGTCTGCATGCAAGGCTAAAGCAAAGCATCTAACTTAAATTTACCACGAAAGATTGTAAATTGGATTAGAATTCTCGACTTACATTAGATGACAGAGTATCTGCCAGGTTGTGCTCCTCCAGGAAGTGACAAAGCCTGATTTGTAATGTCTTCAAGAACACGCTTGAGTTCAACTTTCGCTGTCTTGACAGATTTTTCGGTAGGCCCTTCAATGAACAAGTAGAGCTTGCGTTCCCCAGGTGCCGGTATACGTCCTGGCGGGTAAAACTGACCCCTAGTGGTAATGGCGGCTCCAGTCCAATCTGATATTGGACCCAAAGTTTCTTTGTGGGTGACCTTCCAACGAGCATTCTGTGGGAAATCATTGATTTCCAGTTCTGCTTCATAGTGTTCAGGCATTGCATCAGCTTGAATCTTTGCCAGGTTATGTTTCAGGTTAATGGCAGCAACCATGGCTGCAGCACGGCCTGCCCCCTCACTCGGAAGGCCAGAAGCAGTAACCGGAAGGACACCTGGCACAACGGCAAGCCCGCCACCATTTGGCAGCAATTGGTTAGCAGTCACAGGAGCACTCACTGGAGCATTAGCTTTAGCTGCAGCAGCAATGGCAGCTATCTGAGCAAGAGTAGCCTCCTGCTGTGAGATATCACCACCACCTGCCTTTCTTACTACATCATTCTCATCTTCTGAGTCAGACTTGTCTTCCTCAAAGCCATACTCTTTCGCTTGTGCTTTCTTTGCTGCTTTCCTAACTTCTTCCTCCTCTTCGTTAAATTTAAAGCCACTACCTCCATAGCCAGTTCCATGAGCTTGCTCAATACCCTGTTTCACTTTTGCCATGAAACCATCAGCAATTGCTTTCAGATCATCAGGGACTGGCTGCTCAGAAAGTTCCAGGGCCTTGACTAAATCTGGTGCATATTTTGCATCATCTTCAGATATAAATGTCACAGCACAGCCTTTCCGCCCTGCCCTTCCTGTCCTGCCAACACGATGCACATAGTCTTCATAGTGGTTTGGAGCATCATAGTTTACAACCAACTCCAGCTCTTTCACATCTAGACCCCTAGCTGCAACACTTGTGGCAATCAACAAATTGCAGACATTGCTCTTAAAATCAGATATAGTTGATTCACGATCCGTCTGATCCTTACCCCCGTGAAGAGATAGACAGGGGTAACTATTTCTAATCATATCCTTAAACAAGGCATCACATTTTTCCTGTGACTGAACAAAAATCAAAATTTTTCCTTTCTCATACCATTCCCCAAGAAGTTCCAGAAGTCTAAAAAATCTCTCACTCTCCGGTCTGACTTCAACTAACTGAGTTATATCCTTATTTACAACACTCCTTCCACCAACCTGTATTTCAATAGGCTTGTTCAAGACTTTACGTGCCAAAGTTTCAACTTGACGTGGAAAAGTAGCAGAAAAGAGCACAGTCTGCCGATCAGGTCGAATATTTTGAATAATACGAGTAATTTGAGGCTCAAAACCCATGTCAAACATACGATCTGCTTCATCCATTACCAAAAATGTGACCCTCCGCAGATTGGTGATTTTTCCACTGCTTGTACAAAGAATATCAATCATCCTCCCAGGAGTGCACACAACAATCTCAGTCCCTCGCTTTAGCTCACTAATTTGCTGCGCAACTCCTGAACCTCCATACACAGGAACACATCTTATACCCAATGCCTTTGAAAACTTTTTGATATCGCTGTGAATCTGCTGAACAAGCTCCCTAGTAGGTGCCATCACAAGCCCAATCGGCCCATCACCAGCTTCAACGGGAGGCTGATCCTTAATATGCCTCAACATTGGCAGAACAAAACCTAGCGTTTTACCTGAGCCGGTTTTTGCAACTCCAATACAATCTCGACCGCTCATGATGATTGGAAGTGCTTGTGTTTGGATAGGCATTGGCTTTTCATACTTAAGCTTCTTCATGGTATCCAAAATTTTGCTAGTTAGTCCAGTCTGGTGCCAAGATTTTATGGGTCTTGGTACATCCTTTCCATGAACTTTCAGCTCCAATTCCTTTCTGTAAGCGGTAACTTCTTCTTGTGTCATCCTTGAAATATCCTTCACCTCAATATAGAAGTTCTTCCGGAAAGGTTCATACTCTATTTTTGCGTGGTCAACAAGAGACAATTTTTCTGCTTTTGTCTTCTTTACTCTCTTCATGAACTCCTCATCGTCTTCGTCTAAACTTGGATCATCGTCATTCTTCGGTTCTGAATAATCAGAATCAGAATCTTCACCTTGAATTATCCTACCAAGGGACTTATTAAAACCTTTCTTTGGCTGGCCACCACTTTCCTTCCCATTCTTCTTAGACTCCAAAAGGCCATCGTTAACTACTGGAGGAGGAGCACTCTTGCTAAGCTTCTCAACCTCAGGTAACACCATATCATTCATAAAAGCATCTAAAGGATCAATTTCCTCTTCATCTTCAGCCCCATTACCTTCTCTCTCAGAGACAGTAGTAGCTGTCTCAATCTCTACATCTACCATCTTGGCGTCTCCACCATTTTCGGGTTTAGTCTCTCTATCAACATCCATCTCTGTTTCTGATATTTCCTCCGGATGGCCTTCTTCATCATCAGATTCTCCTTCAAGAGTCCAAGCCTTACCGGCCTTGGGCTCTTTACCATCCGCATCACCCTTACTTTCGCTTTCAGCTTCCTCCTTTTTCCTCTTCAACTCTTGCCACTCCTGGACTCTTCTCCTCCGTTTTTCCACCTCCTCATCTAACTTTTTCTGCTCATCCTCTAGTTCTTCTTCCCGGGTTTTCTTCTCTTTCTTTTCACCATCCTCCTCGCCACTCTTTCTCCTTGGACTATCTCCATTTTCATCTCCATGCCTCCTAGATCTACCAACACTCTTCTCACGCTCTTTCTCCTTCCGTTCTCCGCCCTCTTTTCTTCTACGTTTCAAGTCACGCTTGACATCATCATCACTCTCTTCATTGCCATCCTCCCGTGACCGCTCCCTTTCCCGGTTTCTCCTACCCCTTTCTTTCTCACGTTCTCTCCTATCCCTCTCTCCATCTTCACGTTCCCGTTCCCGCCTTTCTCTTTCTTTTACTCTCTCCTTCTCCCGCTCCTCTCGTTCCCGTTCTCTCCTCTCTCTATCCTTCTCCCTTTCTCTTTCTTTCTCTTTTCTCTCCTCCCTCTCTCTATCTCTATCCCTTTTACGATCTTTGCCCCTATCTCTCTCATGTTCTCTGTGTCCTCTCTCTTTCTCCTTCGTTCTGCGTTTATCCCTCTCGTCCTCTTCTTCATCATCATCTTCAGAATCGCTACTCTTCTTTCTCTCAGACCGTCTCTTCGCCCTCTCCTTATCCCTCCGTCTCCGCTCCTTCTCCTTTTCTTTACGCTTCTCCCTCTCTTCATCATCATCTCTATTGCAATCATCTTCAGAATCACTACTCTTAACTCTCTCAGACCGTCTCTTGCGTCTGTCCTTCTCTCGGCGCTTCTCTGAACCCTTGTCCTTCTTCCGCTCCTTACTCCGATCACGATCTCGCCGATTCTTCTTCAAATCATCCTCCTCCTCCTCAACTTCCAAATCTTCGTTCGTGGACTTATATTTATCTTCCTCCATTCCTAACCTCAGCCCGAACACCACAAATCCGGATAGACAACCACGTAATTACGCAGGTTCAATGAAAATCAATCAAATTCACTGGCCACGAAATCGTCAAGGTTTGCAGGATCAAACAAAATTACGCGTGAGCGACCGCGAACTGCCTGATTCAGAATCAATGTATGAAGTCAGAATCTCAGGTTAATCGAACAGTACACAAACAAAGGTTAAAGCTTACACTGATAAATCTTCAGACGAGAGGACGAAGCTAAAAGAAGAATCCAGAGACACCGGAGCGTCGGAACCCTAACCAATCGCTATCGCGGAGTGTTTGCTAAAATGATCTGAGATGGCGGTTTTTTCTAAATTATTTACGTAACAGAAAATTAGCGGCTCCGTGCAAAAAAAACCGACCTGATTTTCGATCCATATTGAGCCCATATTTCAGATCACGATTTTAGTTCTCTGTTCGGCCCCACTAAGGCCCAACGAGCTTACATAGCAAATTAGTGAGATGTCGGCCTTTTTTTCTCTAATAATTCCACTAAACAATTTCTCAATTTCCTATTATGTATTTTGCTTATATATCTCATTTATATAAAAAAAATCTTCTAAGATATAGAAGAGATTTATAAAAAAAAAAATATTTTCTAAAATTATATGAACTATACTTGGTAATAAAGACAAATTTTACTTATAATTAGTGGGTAACAAATTTTAATTTATAACCAAAACTTTTATTTCTTAATATTTTTGGAAAAAAAAATGTATGCAAATGGGGATCAAATTAATAAATATTTTCATCTTTTTCTAAAAACATAAATACTATTTTTTCAGTTACAATTATATACAAATTATATAAAAATAAAATATAAATATTAGAGACCAAAAGTCCACGACATGTTTTTTTTAGTTACTATGCATGTTATTAAAAGTATTAAAATGTATAGCTGGTGTAATATTAAAATTGCATGTTATTGTTCATAGTTGTCCCAAAAAAAAAAAAAAAAAAAATCTATTTTGTCAAAATCAAAAAAATGAGAAATTTTGAATTAATACTAATACAAAAAAAATTGAGTGTAAAACACACACACACACACACAAATAGTGTTATAAAAAAAGTCGTGAACTCATTTTTTTGTAAATGTTTACTCATATTCTCTATGTATGTTTATTTATCGCTGACTTAAACGGTAAGTGCTAGTAACAATTTTGGTATTACTTCTTATTCCTAAATTTTTGTAATGTTTAATTTTTTGTTATCGTTGTCTCCAGCTGTACAATTAAACGAGCAAAAATATTTTACCAAAATCTCCAAAAATTTATAGAAATAAGAGTAAATACAAAAGAAAAACACTTTTGTGTAAAACAAAAAATTATTTTAGTGTAAAACAAAGTTAGCGAAACTTATCTATTTCCACCAGTGAATAACTCTCTCGCACAGCGTTTTAAAAATTAAAACCCCATCCCATCTAATACCTTCCGCCATTGACAAGATTTTTCTCCGCTTCAAATACTCTCCGTCAGTCTGCTCTTTCTCTCTGTGTCTTCTTCTGTTTCTTTCAGTTTCTCCGGCTGTAAACCCTAACGCGCCACCGGGAGTTCCGCGTTCTCATCCCGTGTCGTCGCCGCCGTCTCCGTCGCTGCAGAACAGGCAAGCATTTCTTTTTTTCTTTTCTTGCTGCTCTTTTTTTTTATAAGCTTTTCGGATTTCTCGGCTTGTTTTCCGTATTAGGTTTGATTTGTCTGAGGCTGTGATGAATCAGAGCACTAGAGTGAGGAAGTGCGCTCCAACTCTCGATTGCGTTTACTTCTAAGAATCTATCAAATTCCAGATGAAGAAGAAATATACATTCCTTGTGTTTTATTCGGAAGCACCAACAATCGTTTACGTTTTTTCTTACGGATTTTGGGTTCATCGTAGGTTTTTTTCCTGGGTTTCCTCTTCGTTTTTGTGACGTTATATTGCTGTGTCTGACTACTCCAGAACAGAAGAGAAGCTTTTGATGGCGGATACCGAAATGCAAGAGCAATATGTGCCTTGTGCTGCTGATGTTGTCCTCGAGGACGAACCTTCGGAGCCAGAAAAAGATCAAAACCCTAGTGATAAGACTCTTGCTCTAGGCAGTGATGTTCAGTTAACTGACTTTGCCATTCCTAAGGAATCTGGTGCTAATGAAGATGTAGATGGCCAGGCTAATGGTCATGTGAAGAATGCTGATGCTGGAGGTGTTGATCACTCTGAAAAGAAGACTTATACAAAGGTGAGGTTTTCGAGTCCTAAGACTGGAGATGAAAATGCCAAAAAGCGGAAGACTTGGTTGCTGAGTAATTCTGAGGTAATAGACTATGTTTCTATTAATTTGGCTCAAAAAGCCGGTATTCTCTGGATTGAATATCACTGTTTTGCTATAGAAGGGAAATGAGCTTAGTGGTAAAGAATATTATTATGTTGATCTTTCTCTTACAAGTTCACCTTTCTTTACAGGCACGGGGGATTGATGAAGCAGGGACACCAGAAGAACAAAAGACGTTTCTAAGAGAATTGGAGACCTTTCACAGAGAGAATTTCCTGGAATTTAAACCTCCTAAATTCTATGGACAGCCTTTGAACACTCTCAAGTGAGTTGTTTGAAAGTGTTGCTTTTTGTTCTTAAAATAAACCCATATATCTGGTTAATCAGTGCCTGACTTTTGCATGTTTTACTATGCAATGTAGGCTATGGCGAGCAGTCGTTAAATTAGGTGGCTATGACGTGGTAATTATCCACCCCATTTAGTTTAGTCTTAAACAGTTAAACTCCAACATCGCCACTTCATGAATAACCAGAACCATGAATAACCAGAACCATATATTTTTTAGTTCGTCGGTTAAATCTTCTAGGTCATTTAAGTTGACTCGTATGATTATCTCCTACATTTTGGTTTGTTTGGGTTGTCGATAACATATGAACTATATAAGGTATAAATATTAAATCGGTTAGCTAATTGATGATAAGAGTATCTATAATCATGGGAATGACTTTCAAAGAGAAGATTTTTAACTTAACTGAATCAATTATGTAGGTGTATTAAAGAGTGTTTGATATGCTTTTGGAACTGATTTGGTTTAGTGTTGCTAGCTATTTGGGAGTTTATAGTCAATGCTTTTTGAATCTTCTGCTGAAATTGAATGTCTAATGGTCTTCAAGATCCCTTTGTGTTTTCATGGTAATGTAGGTCACCACATCTAAGCTATGGCGGCAAGTTGGAGAATCTTTCCATCCTCCGAAGTATGGCTGATGTTTCCCTTAGACTATCCGTTAGTCTTTGCCGATTTTTCATGATGCTAAATTTTTCAATATTTGGTTTAACTATCTTTGTTCAGGACATGCACAACAGTCTCCTACACATTCCGCAATTTCTATGAGAAGGTGAATGTCATTGTTGTGCATAAGTATCACATATATTTATCCTGTCTTCATTTTTACTTATCCGTCTTCATTTTTACTTATCCGCGTCAGAGAATTCTCCTTGTGCTTCGTTTTGGTATGGTGTGTTATAATAGTTTGGTTCTATGTCTTACCTAGGTAGTCATATGGCAGTTTATTTGGACTAGTTCTTTTGGCAATTTGAATCAACTAATTTTTTTTTCCTTTCTATCTTATCATATAGATATAGGTACATGATGATTTGTATATTTGCTTCAATTGCAGGCACTGTTGGAGTACGAAAAGTATTTAAGGAAAAATGGTGAGCTTAACCTTCCTGGTTCAACATTCATTCCATCTTCAAGCCTCAAGAAAGAGGTAAGGTTTTCTCCTAAAAATGTGGCTTTTGGACACTATTGAATTAATGGAAAGATGGGTCGATATGGAAAGTTCAGATGAAGATGTCAGCTCGATCTAGCACCGTGGAAATAAAAGAATACTATCTACTTGTTAATCTATTGTTGGAAGGGGGTCATGTACGGATAAAATGTTGTTGAAACTGAGCGAATGACAGCTTAAGATTTCTTTTCCAGCATTTATTTAATGCCCTAAACCTGTTAAGCCCTACCATCTGCAATCTGACTGAATAAAAGTTGTAGCTTTTTTGTGTCTAATACAAAAGGCCATAATAATCTATGTGCATAACCCAGTAAATTACCATTTAAGTTCGCTCCTCCCCTTTTTTCCCTTCTCCGTGTTTTTATCTTCCCTGATATAAGAACTTTGATGTAGGCCATTAGCCATCAAGGCTCAGGATCAGGCAGGGCACAAAGAGATTCTGCAGCTCGTGCTATGCAAGGTTGGCATGCACAGCGCCTTGTTGGATCTGGAGAGGTTACTGAGCCTATTGTTAAGGTTTCACTTCAAATCTTACCGCATTTTGTGGTTCCACCTGCAGAAATTTACCCTGTATGTTCTCTTTTTGTTTCAGGATAAGGGCTTAAACTCAACCCCAAAGCATAAGAAACTCAAAAGCATTGGTATTTTTTTCTCAAGGCATTGCATTTTTGTCTACAACGGTCGCTTAATATTGTGTTTTAAACGGTTTTTTCAGGGCTGCAGAAACACAAAACACAAACTTGCATGGACCTTGTTGTTTCACATGAAGCAGACAAACAGTTACGAAAAGCTAATCCTCTCCTGCTTATTTTGCAAATCTCAGAGATTGTTATTTGAATTTTTTGTTTAGTTCTTTTAATCCCTCTTTATTAGCAGTAATGTGATGAAAACAGAGAATTTCTTGACCTCAACATGTTACTGTAATTTAACTTTAAGGTTTCCTTTTTGTATCTTGTCCCTAATCAATGCAAGATATTAATAATAATATGATTTTGGCGCCTTAGGTCGGTTGCTGAGGTTGTTGATGATGGACCCCTTGCTGATTGGGTGAAGATAAATGTCAAAGAAACTGTGAGTAACTTCTGCCATTTATTCCCCTTGTAACTGCAGCACGAGAAAATTCTGATCAAAAGACCGCTGGAGAAATGACAAAAAAATTGAAATCTTACCAAGTCTATTTGTTTTTTTTTCAGAAGGATTCCTTTGAGATATTTGCTTTGGTACCTGGACTTCTTCGCAAAGAGGTGAGCACTCCCTTGTAACCCTATTCTGAAAAGCGATTTGATAAGTATTTGAATTTTGTATGGCAATAGTAATACACAGCAAGCACAAAGAGATCTGCTAGGTTACCAAAGCTGTTTTGTTTACTATTTTTCCTACGATAGAGATCGGAAGCAGCATTGATATTTGGAAGATTAGACCTTTAGTTACATAGAAACTGGTTCTAGTCTCGATACACAGTTTTGTTGGCGATACGTGTTTTCTGGTAACAGATTTCCATTTCCTGAAAATAATTTGTTTTTTTTCTCAGGTTCGAATTCAATCAGATCCCGTGGGGAAGCTGGTTATAACAGGCCAGCCTGAGCAGCTTGACAATCCTTGGGGCATTACACCATTCAAAAAGGTAAAACTTTTTTTTATATATCCTAAATATTGCTATTTAACCGATACAGAGACCGGTGTATCAAACTGAGAACCCTCCTGTCATTTTGATATGATTACACCAGATTGTTGGCTTATCAGCAAGAATCGATCCGCTTCACACATCAGCAGTCATGAGCATGCATGGTCGATTGTTCATACGAGTTCCGTTTGAGCAGTGACTGATCTCAAGAGTGAGGCTCCTTGTTTGTTCTTAGTTTCTTTTAGGAATTTATCTGTATCAGAACCAAATTGTTAGGTGGCTGAGGCAGTTTTAACTGTGATTTTAGTCTGAAGACTGAAGTTAGGAACAAAGACAATCAAACATTGTATCTTTACTGTAATATTCTTCTTTTGTAGAAGTTGAGATTTAGTAGGAGAAGCTGCTCCAAATCTTAGTTGCCTTTTAGGATGCAACCAACAATGACAATGAGATATGCTTGGTCCAAAATTGGAATGTTATGCTTTTCCTATTTATGTTTTTCTTTTATATATATTTACCTATCCCATCTACTGTAGGTTCTAATAATTTTTTTAGGTTCATGCTTTTTCCGGTTTTCAAAAAGTTCTCCTGAGATGATTTGTTTTCGAAAAGTGAAAGAAAGGTATGAAATTTTTGTAGTAAATATCATTTATTAAAGGGAAAACAATAACAACAAAAAACTTACTGAAAAGTTCATGATTATCCCTTCGGGGACATACGAGAAAGGAAAAATATAGTTCATGATTTGTTTCGATATATTTTATCATGACGTAAATTTAAGGTTCAAAATCATCAACTCCAGTCTAATTTCAGTTTTCAGATCTCAGCAAAATATTGCAGGGTATGAGAATGCCTTTCAAAAATTTAAGGGTTTTAGACAGAAAAACATTAGTTTGTACACTTTGGTCTAAACAAATAATGTTCATTTTATAGACAAAACAACATAATTAATTTCTTGACTAGATTAGTGTTAGAACACACATGCCAAGCCCATGTAATACATGACTACAAGCCCGTCTACAACCCATCAAATTAGGTTTTCTAGCAAGAAGATTCACTTATATATTAATTAGAAGATAATGTACTATCATATCAATTTATGTTATACTTAATTATATGTACATAAATAGTTAAATACATATGTATATATATATATATATATGTTGTGTATGTGTGTGTGTCTTTTATCATGCATGCACAAAATTCCCAGAGATAAAAAAATAAAAATAAAAGCCAGTTGCTTATTCTCAACTTGGTGTAGCTCAATTGCATGTAAGGCAAATGACATGACCACATGGGAATTTGATAATATATATACAAACACAGCTACAACGCTTTTTCTCTTTACACGTTCCAAGCCCCAAAAAGCCATATGAAATAACAAAAAAAAGTTATTGATGATGTTTTGTTAAATTTTTTTTTTTTTTTGTTATATTTATCTTAACAAAACATATTTTTACTGAATGTATACATTTTAATTATCACTACAGTATTCAAATAAGAACTCTAGATTCTGGGATTAGTCATTTCTGTATATATCGTCTATACGACTATACTCAAACAAGTGATCTTGGAAAACAAAATTTCTTTTAGGTAGTCATCTATTACGGCACTTAAAATATCAATGTCGAGAGTTATTTTGTTGAAAATTCATTCTCATCTTACAATAGTTAGAACTAACTCAATTTATAGCAATGATACTATACATGTTCATCAAATCTTAGATTGCTTTGCAAACCCAATTCTCTTTTAAACTTTATGTTGGTTATCTCGAAAAAGTATATAGTTTTAATTCGGTTTAGTATATGGGTATCATTTAAATACTATTTAAGCTTCCTCTTTTGTTCCTAGTCAATAAATATGTCCCTAGGGAATTGGAACATTCCTCTTTTTCACATATCTTGGTAATCAAAACCCCTTTTTTGTTATCTTGCAGCAGAGACTCTTAACTGACACTACAAATGATTCATGTTCCTAGTTAATCTTCCCATGTTAAGGTCACTAATTAACATGTAACCGACGTAAATAACTTTGCTTCATGTTTCTACTGTGATGTAACGGTTGTCAGTAACCAATACCTTGGCTAAAATTCCAAAGCAACATTCTTCATAATCTTATCACCAAAATCAATTTTCTGGTTTTTTATCGATATGTATGATCAAAAGTCACATTTTCGTATAATATCACGAAAGTACTAATATATAAACCGATACAAACCAGAATATATATGAATTTGTTGGTTGAGACACATAGATTCTCCATACCAGCCAAAATTAAGGGGCTTATAATCTCACCCAAAACTACGATTGTAACATGAATCGTATACGGTATACGTGTGTGTGACCTACAATTTGTTTAAAGCTACTAATTGCCAACTTATTCGAATGGTGTTGGATAATTACAACTCTCTTAGAAAAGATCGAACCGGTCTCATTGTAGCATTAATGCATATATTTTATGCATGCAAGTAACTCAAGTGGTAGAATGAATCACATTATTACATGGCCACTCCAATTTATACATATAATATTTTTAAAGCACAGTTTAGATGGACCTAAACGCTAAATATTATATAGTCATGATTTTTCTCTTTGTTGGCAAGACTAAATGGTTGGATAACCAAATTAGACATCCAACTGAGATCTCAAACGGTATACGCGTCCGATGAGATGCTCTAAACTGTCAAATAATTAACTACACGATAATTAGATGCAATAAACGTCTTGATCTATATGTAAACTAGTGTTATATCCTACAGATATATTACATTGAAGTTGTTTTGAGAAGTTGAGGTGAATTTGCATGATACTACAAATAGTTATGAGAAGTATTTGCGGCCTAGGGGTTGATATAAACATCAAAAACTATACATTATACTATGCTTGTGAAAACGTATTGTAGAAAATATATATATATATATATATTTCTTCAAGAATAAGTCGTGAAGCTGAAAATTTCTTAAACGAATCGAACTCATTATTAAATAGACCTATATATCTATCAGATCGAGCTAATTATAATAATAGATATAGGGTGCAGCAGAAAACCCTAGCAATGAATAAAAGAAAAGCATACATGGAGAAGGTTTTTCTAACAGCACGAGAGACGAAATATGCATTTCTCTAACATCTATCAAAGATGAGAAGAAAAAAAAAACACGAAAAATCATCAACTAAAAATTAAACACCCAAAGATCCCAAAAGAACGACTCCACAAGATGATAAAAAAAACACATAAATTTTCATTGACATTAAGATTCAATTAAAAAGGTGGTCTTGAAGGTGTTCCAGCTCCCCATCCAAGCAAATGAGGATCACCGGAAAACCCATAACCACCCACATTACCTCCTAACTGTCCCTGACCGGTCACTCCCGACGGTGGAGATGCTGACGGAGCTTGCTGCATCTGCGGTGGCCCTCCTCCTCCACCGCCGCCACCACCACCTTCTTCCTCCTCCTCCTCAATCGGCAATCTCTCGAAAACCGCGTTTGAGAACGAAGCCGCCATTAGTATAACCGGAGCTGATGCAACAAGCGGAGCCACGACGCTTCCTCCAACCACCTGACCTTGCCCTCCAGCTAGAAATATTGACAAACCACCAGCACCAGGCGGTGCAGGAGGTGGCAAAACGGTCCCTGTTAGCGAAAGAATCTCAAACCTTCCATGTAAAGTCACAACTCCTCCTCCGGCTCCAGCCCCAACACCACCGACATTTCCGGGAGTGACTGGCTGACGGAGAGTGACGTTAGAAACGGTGCCGTTTCCTCCTAAAACGGAGACGCCTCTCCCTCTCCTCCTAGCGTAAGTGGAAACACTCTCAACTATGTCAGCTCCAGGAGATACCTCGAGGACGTGAGATCTAAGCGCGTTGGGGCTATCGCGCGTCACTATGATCGGTGGCTTTGCTTTGTTCTTAGATCCCGGTGGACGTCCACGTGGACGTTTCCCGGGTGCTGAGCTTGATGTAGCCGGGTCTGAATCGGGTCGACCCGGTTGGTGATGATCCTTGTTTGAGTGATCAGATTCTCTTGAATCATCCGACGGTTGCTGCTGCTGCTGATGATGTTGATGCTGGTCGATAAGATTGATTCCGCCTTGCGGTTGAAGCTGTTGGTGGTGAATCTCCGGTCTGAAGAGGTTATGGAAGTATCTGGAAGCTCCACCGCCTTGCTCGTAACCGCCTTCCATCGCCGCCGCATCTACTAATTCCCTCTCCCACCACTGCTTATTCGCCAGCTCAAATCAATTTTCTTGATTCTTGATTCTTGATCCTTCTCGCTCATATATTGGGAGGTGAGGAAGAGCGTGAAGAGAAAAAACTCAGATCGAGAAGTCAAGACTCAGGATTTTGAGGAGCCAATAGCTATAGAATTAAGGGGTGATCAGTTACACAAGCCGACAAAACTAAAACAGACCAAGAACAGAACTAAATTAAAGACCAAGCAAAGAGAAAAAGGGTAAATTATGTTAAATGAACTCTTTCTGAAGTGGGGGAAAGTAAGAGGAAGCCCTAGTTGGGTAGCTTAATTAGGGCAAGAGGAAGAAGCAGCTTCTTCTTGTATACGAGACGACGTCGTATTTTAGCGATTCTGATGTGCTCTGGAAAAAGGAGAGAGAAGCTTGAGATTCATGTGCGACTCTGCAATAAATTTTTGGTCCTCTCATTGAACGAGGAAAGTAAAAGCGAAGACATACACCGAGAATTTAGCGGAGAAACAGTCCCCTTTATTATTTTTTCTATATTTATTAATATTTTTTTTTTTTTGATAAAATATATTTATTAATATTATTTAATATAAATATAAAACTTATGTATAGATATTGAAAAAAAAAAGGTATATCTTACGCACACAAGCCGACAAAAAACGTGTGTAAGTGGTTATCCTTACATGAGATCCAAAAGAAAACTAGGGCTTCGTCGAGGTTTTTCTTTGGCTCCAATCGGATAAAATAAAAGAATGAAATATGTATTGAGAAGAAGTTTTATATTTGAAAGCCTGAGATAAGATAAACACTTAACAGGATAGGAAAAAAAAAAGTACAAGGACGATTTGTTTATCGGAAACTATAGACGAAATAAAGGAGGCGCATCAAATTTTTTATTTTCAACACAAAATGTCAAGTGGAAGTTGGGTACAAAGATGTAAACGAATCTCACGCTCCCTTAAAGGCGCGTGGAAATTACGTTTAAACCAAAATTATCTAATCAATTTTATCATGTCACTAATTGTTTTAACTTTTAACTTTTATGTTTTTAATAACGTAACTACGTAAGTGTTTTGTGTAAAAGGAAAAATGAGAAATAGTATTTACTCTTATTTTTACTTGAGAAAAATATTAAAACTGATAGTTTGTTTTCTGTTATTTGTTAATTAGAAGATTGGGGTTGAGGTCCTTGATCCTCCGGTGAATGATACCATTAAATAGCCTACTTATTGAATTTTCAAATGAGTTTAAAGTATGGTATTAACTTCGACTTGCCAAGAGAAACCGATAATTTTGTTAAAAAAATAATTTAGTCAAGCTTGTCTGTATTTAAATTTTAATATAAACTTACCTTATTACTACTAGACATTTGTAGGCTAATGATTTTCTTAGCGCTGATATTTTATTTTTAGGAATAGTGCTGATATTTACCACCATTCATATTCAAACAAAATTGATGAATGCGGTACGTGAGTTATGTAGACAAAAACTGGTATATATTATATTTTTCTATTGTCAATTCATCTAAAATGAATAATTTAATTTTAAAATAAAATAAATAGTATATGGTTAGCAAACACAATTAATAGTCTAAAAAGAACCCACGTTGCTTCTAAAAAAAAGGAAGAGAATTAGTTACTTTTAAGCGTTGGAGAACAATAATTGATTAACCATGCTTTATTAATTGATTAATTAATAATTTCTTTTAAACTCTACCCGTTCTCTATATATATTTATATGTGTGTGTGTTTATTATTACTAAATAATCTTGTTGAACTCGAGCTAATTAGATATCAAAGAATCGATGTTCTTACTAAAGTTCCCACTTGTTACATTTGATATTATTAATTATATCCATTTTTATTGGCATTGGAGAGGGCATAAGCCGCATAACTAAGAACAATCAATCTAGATAGTGGTCATTTACTATAATAAGGATCTATATTCCTTTAAATATCATAAAACGGAGTGGACCCTTTTTAATGATAAGTTTGGAGAAAGTTAATGATCCATTAATGTGAGCTAGTAAGTGATGATTATCACTATGTCAAATTAGTTGATATTTTTGGTTTTCAAAAATAATTGATGCTTTTTTCAACCTTACGTCGAAATTTGCGTAGTACTAATTTGATCTACATTTCTTCATAACACAGATATAGCATGACAAGAATATCAGCAAAACCCACTATACCACTAAATTACAACTTTCTCTATCAAATAATTTGAAGTATTTTTAAAGAAAAATATTTCACCAACAATAGTATTTGAGAAAAACTTTAATAAATATTTTGTAAATAAATTTGTAAAACTCCACTAACAGAAAAGAAAAATTTATACATAATGATATATAGATTTAAGCGAATGAAATTTATTTCAAAATGAATAGTTAAAGTTAATTTAGACCGATATAATTAATCTAGTCCACAAATGAATCAATCAAATAGTTTGATCTTCCTTAATGACAAAAATAATAAAAAGTGGTCGCACGTAATTTACATCAAATATACTAATTTTATTAGTATTAAATGTTCGACTCGATTAACTTTTGAAAAAAGTAGTTAGTAGATTTATCTTTAAATAAATCCGTAGAGCGAAAAATAAAACCGAAAAAAATTAATACATAATTTGTATACAATTAAAATGAAAATGTTACGTAACCATAATTTGTTGGACCAAAAATACGTCCGACAGCTCCAGAATACACTTACCGATTGTATCAACCCATCAAAATAATTGCATATTAATTGAAGTGACTAAACTGGATCCGACCCATTAATGCTTGACCTCATCGGACCGTGACTGGTTGTCCTAATTTTTAACTGCACTGCATCCGTATAGTAACACCTAAAGCTCCTCAACGTGGACGCATGTGGGCTGAACCAAGTGGGACCCACGGTAAAACAGATCAGAACCGTCCATCCTCATGGCGTGCGGGACCCACGAACCGTCGTTTTCATCGGCGTAACCTGGCGAGTCAGGGCTCGGTGCAATGTACTTGAACCGGACACATTAGCTCTGATCCGCACGTGCACAGACAAAAGTCACGTGCGGTCAAAAGGTCAGAGCATGAAAGTGAAAGGCAAGCTGTGTGACCACGTGGAGGCGGTCGGAAACATCGGTACTTGGTCAATACCTTATCCAATCACACTCCTCATTGCTATCTAACTTACCCATATATATCAATCAAACTCTCCCTTAAGGTTTGCGCTTAGATTCTCTTCTTTTGCTCGTGTTTTATAATTCTCAGAACAAAAAAAAAATATTGTGAATTTTTTGTTTTACGTGTTTAAATAATCGATTAATATTTCCAACGATTTTACTACTGGAAGTGTATTGACAATGTCATTTGGAATCAAATGATCAATGAGTGATTAAAAACCGTGTAATTATCATCGCGAAACTTAGAAAATTAATAAGTGGAAGGTGTTTAACATGATACACATATCGTATCCACCTATTTTTGCTCTTTGTAAAACTGCTTCCGTTTAATTCAGCCCATTCAAATGGGTTGAAATTTGCTCTGAAAAGGTTTTTTTGTTTATATATTTACATTACACCCAAAAAAGCATACATAACTTGTTAAGCCCTGTTGACAAAAAAAAAAANCCCTTTTTAAAAAAAAAAAAAAAAAAAAACTTGTTAAGCCCTAAAGCTACGTGCCAAGTCAAGTACAACATGTAAGTCTATAACTATGAGTCTATAAGACGGTCCTAATTTCTTACGAGCTATGAACCTACTGGTTTAGATCGATATCAACCCCTTTCTCTAATTTAATTGTATATGTATCGATGAATTGATACGTCCAGTTATCGCATAGAGTCAAAGTTATAATCACCACACATGTGTCAAAAGATTACTCGATCCTTGTAACTCTTGATTACCGCAAGAGTTATATTTATCAACAAACAAGGAATGAATCAGTTCTAAATATTCCGACATAACATCATTTAAGCTGATGATAATGGTGCAGCTTGTTTGGAGAAATAATTCAGATATAGATTTTTGAGGTTCGGAAAACATTAAAAAAGATCTTGAAACTAAGTTTCCTACCCCTTTAACAATAGTTAATACCCTACTCGATATGACATCACTTCAATTAAATATCTGAAAATTATAAGACGACCAAAAACTTGATAATTACGGGACACCCATTAATCAGTACGCTTATTTCTATTTGATTTGCTTCTTTTTATATCAATCAACAGTACCACGCGCCAAATATATGAGATAGTATATATCGTGTAAGTCATCTCGATATAATAATCAAGACAACAATTGCATCTCAATTCTAATCCCCCAAGGCACTTCATGAAGAAAATTCATATTTTTAAAAGTTCAAAGAAAACAAGTTCGGTAAATTTAACATAAATAATGCTATCTGTTTAATGAAATCTCAGTTCAAATTATTATTTTGTTAATTAAAAAGCTCAAAATTTTACTATGCGTGATATTCTTGGACTAGTAAAAACGAACGGATATTGTTGTGAGTCTCGAACTTTCTCTAAAAAAATGTCAAAAGAATCGATGGATTGAACTATCAATACAAGATTAAATCTAGTCATTTGTAATTTAAAGATATTATTTTTGATTTTTTGATCGTTGATTATGGATGTATGAAATTCTTAGAACAAAAAATCAATCAACAAGTCTAATCAAGCTCTTTATATCAAATTATCAATCAAATCGTACTTTATTTGGTTTGTCGCACGGAATCTAACATGTCCCGCTTCGTTGCTTTGTTTAACTTATATGTATAATATGATTAAGCTATATATGAGGGTATATTAATACAATACATTGGAAAAACCGCTTGCTAGTTGCTACATTTACTTCCCTTTTACTGTATTGATAAAGAAATTATAAAGGATTTTTTTTTGTTATTTGACATATAAAGGATTATTTAAGTGTTACGACTTTGACTTGACATTTTATTCTATAGCAATTATAGGATGAAACTGTCTTTTATTACTCCTATCAATTTGGAGAGCTTGGTATCCCAAATATACCTTTGTTACTATAAAAATAATATGTGTATAATATTTGTTTACTAACGTAATGATGGTCACAACTTAAGAGGAACTAGTAAAAATCAATAAAATTAGTGGTCTCCACTAGATTTTATAAAATAAAAAACAATTCAAAAGCAGTTGTGATCAATCAGAAATTACGGGTCAACTTTTTCGATAATGCCCAATCCCATTCTCACATCTTTGGCGACTTCTGATCTGCCACCACCCCATCCACCAATTTTAGAAATAGTTTTTTAATTATAAAGCCGGAAAAGAAACAAAACAAAATGTCTTTTCAAAATTTAATGTCTCTTACTCATCTTAAATTTGAGCAAGCCTTCATAGTTTATACATATATTTGTGAAGTGAACTACAAACTGTGTTGAAGAAAACCTATTAAACTAAAGAAGTGATAAAATACATGACTTTTTTTTTTGTCGTCAAGATATATGCTTTTTAAAATGCAAAAAAATTGCTGGTTTAATGTAATTTGTATATAGTGAAAATTAAAGGTGAATTATTGATTAGAATTTAACTATTCAGTAGAAAGGAAGCAACATGGGCAAATTGCCAATTTGGTTCAATAATGGAGCCCACATGTCTACCTGACTGTTTTGGACTTTCTGAGTTAGTGTCGAAGGACTTTGGGCCCATAAAGAGCCACACACAAGACAGGACAAAAAATTCTTAGAAATCATCCACGTAGACATCACGACGTGGAGATCGAACCACGTGTAGGGAATCTGACGGGGATGCTCATCAGAGTGACATTACTTCATTCATTTAGTCCAACCTCTTTATATAATTCCTCTATGTATGTTAAGCTGGGCCTTAAGGTGGCCCAATTAAGATATCAGCCCATTAATTAAGAAATCTCACGCAGCATCATCGCAATCTATCGATCGTCTAGAATCAACACTCCGAAGTCGCCGGAATCGTATCCAAGGAGCACGTAGAATCTGAAATCTCCGGCGAGAATCTGATCCCGGGTATGTCGATTCTATTTCGCGCGTTCTGGTAGATTAATCCTTATTTTCGTGTTCTGTTTCTGGGAAAACAGCTTGCAGAGATTGCTTCAGAACACGAACGAAGGTGATACTTTGACCGTTTAATCGAAATGATTCATCTTTCAGGACTTCTAGGAGCTATCTCTTGTAGGATGCTCGAGATACGTGATAGAGAATGCTTCTTCCTCTTCTGTCTTATTGTCTTCGTATTTGCTGTGCCTTGTTACAGCCATGAGAGCCTGTTAGTGTTTTTAAAAAACTTCACATTACCCCCAAAATTCTTCAATTCATTATTGTTACAATAGAAATGATGTGATCAGGTGGTATAAAACGTAGGTTCGATGGGAAAACTTTATATGCTGGGAAGGAACTATGGAAGGAGACTCTGCCATTGCAGTCTGGTTCTCGGGTTTACAAATTAGAGGGGCTTAAATCAAATTCTTGGTATGAAGTCAAGATATCGTATCCAGCTTCTGTATGTCAAATTTTTTCTCTTGTTCTTGCGTTTGCTTCCAAGTTTTTTTTTTGGTGATTGTTGAAAATCTGATCTTTTGTTGCGATAACAGATTCCGGCTCTATTCTCGCTGCAACTACTGAGGAACGGTGTAATGGGCTTGAAGCTAAACCAGATGAGGAGATTACTTAACACTGAGAAATTGATCTTCAAATCCAAAAGTCTTGAAGAAGTTAATAACAAGGTATTTGCAATCATCTTCAACCAGTTCTTTAACTTGGAAAGAAGCACGTCTCCAAGTCCTCGACTCCTTTTTGTTTTCTGATTTAGGACGGATTGTATGTTTTGGTGACGGTAGAACCTGAAGGAATCGTGGCTATACCTAATTTCAAAGAAAGGTCGTTCATCATTTACAACATAGGCAAGCTTTTTAACTTACTATCATTGATCTTGTTCTTTTGCAACGTAAAACTTGTAGTTAGTGAAGTGCTTCTTTCTAAAATCTGAAACTCTCTCATGTGGTGACAGTTTGTGAAGAACAGCTCTTAGGCATCGCGTACTCATGCTGGTCAGTGGTGGTTTTAGTAGTATTGTGTCTCGTGGTCGCGCTGATTCTTCCCCGGTTTCTCCCATCTTATCTTCTAATCAAAGATGGAGATCGTGACCGTTAAAGCCCCCTGCCAAGTTGATATCAAGAGGAAGCATATGGTTAATATACAGATGTTTTTTTGTCTCTCTCTCACATCTCTGTTTTGTTACTCTGCTAGCTTCTTGATGTTTGTTTATCTAATTTGGTTTGTGTTCAGTTGTATTAGACTGGATATGAGTTAGGTTATGTTTCCAGGAAATTTGACTCTTTGGATAATTCTACATGTTTTTGAGTAATTTCACGTAATTCTGTTTCTACAACTTGACACAGCTATAAATTACAAGAAAGTAAGAAATATTGTCGATAGACAATACGTATGTCTCTGAGACTCTTAAGACAACTAGATGCCAAACAATATCAAAGGAATTTAAAATCTAAGGCTACACTATTAAGATAACGTATCATTAAAATCAGGACACATATTAGATTTTGCCTGGCATATTATAGATTCGCATAGGATTCCATGTGTTAGCAACAGTTGGAATACAGGTAATTAAGGGAATTTGGAATGTTACTCTAACAAATGCTTAATTTCTTGATTAAATTTTCTGTCAAAAAAAAGTTTCTCCTCATTTTCTTTTCTTGATTCAGTTTTCAGGAAAGTCTTGGGTTAAATTTGATTAAACCCAACTAAGCACCGTAATCATTGCGTTTGGATAGAGAAAATATAGGCCATGCCATTCAATTTTTTTAATACTTTTCATACAAGGGCTTGTGGGCCTACGTTAAGACATGAGATCCATAAACCTTAAGCTAAGTGGTTTGGGGGTGAAGCTTGATCCACAGTCCATACCATCCAGAATTTATAAATGGGAGAGACAAAATGCAACCACTCTTAAATTCCAATAGAATAACTGATTTTTCCGGCATATGATATGCGAAATACAAATTCAAACTTTTTTTGCCCACCAAGTTGACATTTTTTAAATATAATTTTGTTTGTTTATATATTATACAATAATTGCCGAGGAAAGTCTTTTTCTTAACTTTTATGATTTTATCGTATATAACTATATATAGTTATTAGGTCGATGGTCTCATAAGGCTTATCCATTTGAATTTCTATCGAACATTCCCAAAGACATCGTATTAGCTTTTGGAAATTGGTGTAATTCGAAGAAAAGAGATTATACAATTTCAAATAACTAATAAAAATAATCGCAAGATAACCAATGTGTGGATTTATTTTCTATTTATTATGTTATACTTTAGATTGTAGTATATATTTATGGTTGTTATTATTCGTGGATAATGAGAAACTAATTGTTAAATAAATAAAATTGGTATGTTTTTTTTATGTTTGATCCAAAAAACCTAATAAATAGAAATTAAAATATACGAAACATACGTTATTTCGCGACAGTAATCCACTATTAACTCGGACGGTGAAAAAAAAACAAAGAGAAAATTATGAAATCTACTATTTTTTTTCAAAACTTTGTACAATCTACCACTTTCTCAAAACATTGTGAGAAATACCACAATCTTGTGGAAGTGTGTAAAAAAAATGACGAGAATACCCCTATTAAAGTTGCTGCTTTTCAGCTAAAACATCATAGATGAGTTGACATGACATGACAGCTGCACGGTTTTCATATTGTCCATCGCTACTTATATTTATCGTATGTTTATCGTATTGTCCACAACTAGTTATGTCTCCAATATGATTTTTATATTGTCCATCACTACTTACATTTATCATTTTATAATGTCTATCGTATTGTCCACAACTAATTATGTCCACCATACGGTTTTATATTGTCCACCGCAACTTATATTTATCATTTTATAATGTCTATCGTATTGTCCACAACTAGTTATATTCACCATTTTATATTAGAAAATTAGAAAACAGATGGACAATTAGTTATGTCCATCATTTATATTGAAACTATTAAAATAATGTTCATATATGTCTATTTTTATAGTTCTAAGGTAAATGATGGACAAAACTAGTTAAAAGACAATATGATGAACATTATAAAACATAAGTAGCAATAGACAAAACATAAACAACGATAGACAAAATGGAAATCGTGTAACTGTTATGGCATATCATGTCAACTCATCTATGATGTTTTGACTGAAAAACAACAACTTCAATAAGAGTATTCTTGTCATTCTTTTTACACACTTCCACAAAATTATGATATTTTTCACAATATTTTGAGAAAGTGGTAGATTTTTTATAAGTTTCCTACAAAAAAGTGGTATATCCAAAAATATTCCCAAAAACAAACGGGACACATTGCACTTTACACAAATCACAATTTGCTTTAACCGATAATTCACGAGAGAACACACATAATTTCTTTTTTTTTAAAACACATGGTAATTCAATAATTACAGCGTTAATTACATAAAATAGATGATTTGAGCGGGACCCATCCCTATGAGAACGAAGAAGAACTCTCTCTCTCGAACAATTCATGAATCATAATCACCTATCATCGTCGTCGTCATCACCAACTTCTTCATCATCGTCAATGTAAATTTCCCAAAACAAACCCTGTTTTCCCTTGTCTCTTCCTTTCTATCTAAACTTCCTAAATCACGCTGATTCTTCCATCTTTCCCTCTCCCTTTTCCTTATTTCAGTTATACACTACGCTTAATTCAAGTTCGTCTCTTTCGTTTCTGTGTTTTGTTTTTCACCATTCGTCGCAGTCACCAACTCAGAAAGCCTAGACCCGTCCTTGTACCTACCGGCACCGACCCTCTCTTCTTCCTGGCCCATTCTTCAAAGTTTAAACTCCTTTTCCCCTAACTTTTTTATTTTCTGTTTTTTTTTTTCCCGGGAAATTTTCTCTTTTTTTTTCTCTGTCATGATCATTACTTGTTAGTATGATCCTTTATTAGGTTTCGTTGGGGCCGATCTCGCTTTTTCTTTTTTTCTCTCCGTCTTCTCTTCCCAGACCCGAGTAAACCCTAGAATCTCCGCTTTCAATTCGATGGGTTCTGTATCTTCATCTTTACTCTCTACGTTTTTTCAATACGTTTAATCATTTAAACTATGTCTAGGGTTTACTGGGTCAAGTTTTAGTCTCACTTAGAAATCCGTTCTTTTCCATACTTCATCTTCTTTCTTTCTCGTCCTCGTGAGAAAAGGTTTCTGTCTTTGGCTCTAATCATGGCGTATCATTCGATTCCGGGCTCTGGGTTCCATTACTCGCATTCTCCTTTTGGTGATACGACCTATACCAAGGTCTTTGTGGGTGGCCTTGCGTGGGAGACTCAAAGCGAGACCCTTCGCCGGCATTTCGAACCGTATGGTGAAATCCTTGAGGCGGTAGTTATTACCGATAAGAACACTGGTCGATCCAAAGGTTACGGCTTTGTGAGTTTCCTATCTTTTGTTGATGTTATTATTCATGCTTTTTTGTTTCTATCTCTGAAGTTTGTTTATTGCTGCTTGTAATGAACAACATACTCTGCTTCCATGGTTAGAGATTAGAAAGACAGTTTTGGTTATACCATCTTAGGGGGTCACAGATACAAAATGATTTGTTAGGCTTAGGATCCTAGCTCCCTGGATAAACAAAACAATAAAGTTGACTTCGTAAATGCTGGTTTTGCTGAAACCTTTCTGGTTCATCTTTGCTACTTGTGTATTCTAACCAAAGGAGTCTCTTTAAGTTTATTCGGTTTACTTATATATCTGTTAGTTTATTTTCACGATTGTTGAATGACTCAGTGCTCTGTTATTGATTTTTATGGAGGAAATAGGTGACTTTCCGAGATCCAGAGGCTGCTAGGAGAGCCTGTGCCGACCCAACGCCTATTATAGATGGCAGACGAGCGAATTGTAATCTCGCTTCTCTTGGGAGACCTCGGCTTCCAGTTCAATATGCAGTGATACCCAATATTCCTGGTCAGTCTTGCTTCAGTATTCATTGTTCCTGTTTCTCGCATTATTTACTGATTACTTCCACATTTTGGTGAAATATTCAAATTTGGTGGACCACTACTGCGTAACCTTGTAATTTAATGCAATGTATTTTTTTTTTGTGTGGTTTAGGACGGATAAGACCTGCTTCCCCATATGTTGGAAGTGTGCAGGGTCCTCGCGGTTCACTTTTTGGAAGCCATCCCTATCAGCAACCACCTGCTTATAGCTACCAGCAAGGAGTAGTGTACCCTTACGGGTGAGTTATGCAAGTTGAAGTTTACAAAAGCGCGTTGCTATTGTAAATCTTCTGTACATACATGCTGTGAAGAGCTAATTAGTTGCAATGTCTACTTGCTAGTCCATTTCACAACGGTGGAACATTTTTTCTGCCATTTGATCAAGTGGCATTTACCAATCACAGCATGGACAATCACTTAGAGATTCTAACGAGCTAGGGGTTGATAGTTAGCTTCTGCCACATAGGGTTCTTGAGTGTAGCACTGGGATGTGACATGTTGTGATTGGTAATCTTGCAGGAATTCAAAAATAATTGCAGAGGATATGTGGCCGAGCTCAATTTGTTTTGGACAGGCAAGGTCATGAAATGTATTTGGACTTTGATAAGGCCAAAATGATCTAAAGTTTAGGAATGGACATTTAGGCTATTTTCCTCGTAGTTTAGTATCTTCTTTTCATAGTAGAATGTATCTTAGCCATTGTTGTATAATTGGTACACTTCTTCTTTATATTCTCTTTGAGTGTAGCAAAAACTTCCATCTGTCTCTAATTTTAATTGTTCTTTTTGGTGTTTTATCAGGGTTACACCATATACACCTGACTACATGTACTCACAGTCTCAGGTAGGCGTCTGAAAATTGTTGCAGTTCCTTCTTGGTTTCTTTATGCATCCTATATTATTGTGACTTTAGTTATATATATCTCATACCTTCTCTACATGGTGTTGTAGGGCTTATATGGTCCCTACATGGGTCAACAGTACCTTCAAGTTTATGGTGTACCTGGGGCAGTTAACTCACCGGGTTATCAATACGGTCAACTGAGTCAGACTGTTCCTGGTGGTCACGGTTATACAGCAGTTCAGGGTTATGCACATCCAGGAAGTCATCTTCTGCAGCTTGGTGGGCCCAGTGCCACATCACCTATGTCTGCTATCCAATCTCCTTACCCTTCAGCCTCAGCTCCAATGCAGCCACATATCATTGTCCAGGCTCCTCAGTATATGCAGAGCAGTGGTTCTGATCAAACAACAGGGTGAAAAATCGACCAACGTAAGCAATTCTTGGATTATTTTTTTGGGGGGTTTAAATTGGGTTGGAGATGATACACACTTACACAACCTCGATGGTATTCATTGGGTTTTCAGTTAACAATCCTTGAAGGCTGCAGAAAAGGGAAAGAAGTTAAAGGACAGCGGAAATGCTACTCTGGGTAGTGGCAAGCTTCCTGTTTAAGCTTTGCGCATTATTTATTTTTGCATTCTAGAGGTAAAGCTTGTTTCTTCAAATGCCCCTTTTAGTTTCATTACTTTCAACTGTTTTTGATCTCACTACATTACCGCTGTTACAGGTCATAAGTAGTCTTGCTCACTGAAGAAGTCAAAATGGGTTGGTTTCAGCGAAAGTGGATTTTAGGTGAAAGGACACTGGAAGTTTCAGGGTTTGTGCTTCTGTTATCTTAACTCTCTCATCATGTGTATAGCCACAACAAGCTTGCTGGCTTAAACTAAATGAATGGTGTCACCCCGGAAACAAGGGTTTTCGCGGTAAACCGATAGGAATAAGTTTGGTGTACAAAGAAAGTGCATATATATAAAGACACATACAGATGCATATAGAATGGTGGAATCAAAATCTGATTCTTTTGGTAGTTTAAGTAGTCTTCTTACTAGACACTTTCTTAAGGCATAGGAGTGTTAGTAAGAAGATTGTTAGGTAGCATTTTATGTCCTCCTGAGTCGAGTCCTCTGCATTGTAAGTAAAATTAATGTCTATTGAGCTCACTTAGCTTCTTGTCTGTGCATATATTATTTTAGATCCAGGGTTCTCTCTCTTTTTCCATGTCTGTACAGTTTCTAGACTGATAAATTGTTTTTCAGTATCTTTCTTATTGTTTCCGTCTATGACTCCATCTTGTACAGAATTTCCTATGTTTTAACTCCATTTTTCTTGTTAAAATCTCTTCGTCTACACTTCCTCCTTGGACCCGTATCAGATATCAACACAATTAAAATTACATCCTACTTTATTAAGAGGTTTAGAATTAGATAATGCGACTATACGAATATTTAATGTCAATATTCAGAGGTAATGGCAAAGTAATGATGTTTGGATGTCCGACAAAACTGAATCTGGAGGGAGTTATTTTATGTTCATAGAATGAATCCACCAAAATGGCGGTGATATTTTATGTTCCCACGTAGCGAGCCAGGTGGCAAGTGATGCCTCCAAATACGGTTATTTTGCGGGTCCCACGTGGTAGCCACGTGTAACAAGCAAAGGAGCCCATCCTCTCTGCATTTTTGACCCTACCCAAAAACTTCTCGCTTCCTCCTCTTGCACAGAATCTCTTCCTATCTTACTACTCTCATCACAACAAAACAAGGTAAAATCGTTTACTTCTAATATTCTCTGATGTATGCTTTCGGATTTCTTCTCGTTTTCTCCATGAATGTGTGATAATACAATTGCAATGTTGCTTAATTTCTGAAATCAATGGACTTGCACGGCTGAAATTGCAGAATCCCTAGTTACCTGTGGCTTAGTTATGTGGGCAAATGTGGGATCGATTCTTGCAATAGAGAGTACGAAGAGTGTCTTCTTTAAGCGTAGTGACCTTTTTAAGAAAACATGGTTTGACTTTGAGCTAACTAGTGAAATGGGTTTCTGGTTTCATGAGTTGCGTTATGATATTTTCTGGGTAGAATTGAATAGAAGTTATGAAAATTCAAGGCTATGAAGCAGATGTACTAATTATCAGGCTAGATTTCTCAGACAATTTCAATATAATCTTTTCAGATTCAACTTTTGTTTTTCTAAGTTGGATTCTTCTGATAATGAGTGGAAAATTTTAGGGCTCGAATATGTTTTCTCCTTTGTGATAATAATTCAAAACATGATAGAGGTTTGAATATCATTGTTCAAAAGGGTTAAGCTTAAGAAACCTGATGGAAACTTAAATAGCTAGGACTAAATCTGGCAAATTTGAGACTCGATTTATTTGTCTGTGACTACATTTTTGGCATGTGTTTATGCTTCCATATGTGACACACTGCCACATTCATATCTAATGCAGGTTCATTGATATAGCCATTTTCTGGAATCGAAACGAGCAGGTGGAAACATGAGTCTGTGTAGCGATGGATTATCTAGCGATCAGTATTTCTTAATTAATTTCATCATGAGCAATTACTTGGGCCCTGATGTGTTTTCTGATAACCCAAGATGTTCAGCTTCTCAAAGATTAGCCAAAGGTTTGCCTCCTTACACATTGAAGCACATTGGGTCTTCCTCTCTAACTGTTGCACAGCTACAGAGCTTGTACTATTATGTACTGAGAAACGCCAGGTCCAGCCTCGTTCTTCAGCCGGATCAGGTTTATAAGTATCTGAAGGGGTATCTACCATTGCAACCCATTGAAAAGTTTCCTCAATTCAAATATTTTTTCCCAACGAATCTGCACCCACAGAAAATATATTCCCCGAGCTACGAGATTGTAAAAGGGATCGTTCTTATCGATGATCCTGCAGTAGCATTCATAAGCAAGGAAGAACTCCAAAGATTCAGATGCTTGTCACGTTTGGACGACCTGAAAGTCGACAGAGTCGTATCTTTAACAAATGGGGAAATGAAATCCAATGGACTTGTCACTAACCAAAACTTCAATTCATCTGGAGAGCTTCGAGAAAAGTGCAAGGGAAAGAACAAGGAAGTTTCCGGCCATTCTCTTTGTGTAATAAGTAAAACCCCAGAAGGAATTTCAGGAGACATACCACAAAGCCGGGGAACGGAGCATGACTGTTCAAGAAAAGGGAAAGTGATATCCAATGGACTTGTCTCTGTTCAAGGCTTCAATTCATCTGCAGAGGTTCGAGAAGCATGCAAGCGAAAGAAAGAGGAAGAAGAAGCAGTTCAAGACGTCACTTCATCTGCAGAGGTTCGAGAAGCATGCAAGCGAAAGAAAGAGGAAGAAGAAGCAGTTCAAGACTTCAATTCATCTGCAGAGGTTCGAGAAGCATCCAAGCGAAAGAAAGAGGAAGAAGAAGCAGTTGCTCGTCATGCTTTGTGCGGAACCAGCAAAACCCCAGAAAGATTCCGGGAGACATACAAGAGAAAACGGTTCAAGAACTCATCAAAAAAAGCAAAAAACAAGAATGGCGAAACTGCTATGGAACCGGCAGTTGTAATTACAGGAACAGCAAGTGAAGGAACTAAAGGACCATCCATTGGTGCTGTCGATATCGGTGTCAGCAAAGTTGCTTACTTTTTTCGGGTTGCGTTGCCCGGTGTCCGCAAAGATTCCGGTATATATTCATGTTTTTTTACCCATCTAACTATTTCCATAGCTAGGTCTCATCGGGTCTAAGTGATGAACACGATGAATGTTTTGGTCTTTTGGTGCAGGTGAATTCAGCTGTGAGATTGAATCAGATGGAAAGGTTATTCTGGAGGGATCGAGTACTACAGGCGGGAAAACGATGGAGAGGCATTCTCGGGTTTTCGAGATGAATATCCGGAAGCTGTGTCCGCCAAAACCGTTTAAGCTGTGCTTTAGCCTCCCAGGACCAGTTGATCCGCGGCTAGTCTCTCCTAGTTTCCGATCAGATGGTATCTTCGAGGCCGTCATCATCAGACAAAAAAACGCTAACTAAACCCTGGAGGTTTTTGACAAGTTGGGGAGGTAAGGATCTCTGTAAATCTTTTTGTTAATGGATGTAGAAGCTAGGCCCCAACCAAACAGCATGTGCGGATAGATTTCTCACTTTTTGTTCATCTTTTGGGACATGGCTGGCGATTTTGACTAACTAATCCATCTTGGCAATGTTTTGAGAACCTGTTAAGGTTTGTCTGTCAAAAGTCGCCGAAGCACTAATGTTGTTGTTACTGGTTACTCTTCTGTCTTCACAATAAGTAAATCGAACCAAAACTAAAACCGTAGAAAATAAATTAATAGAAAATCCGGTTTAATCTGGTACCTAATTGCTGGAAATTCTCAAGCAATGAGATGTTGTGCCCATCGTGACAACATTTGCCAAGTGACCAAGTCTTCCTCGGAGTCAAATCATAAGCATATTCCATGCTCATAGAAATAATATAATGAACAGACTTGTTCATCCTTATAAGAATCCTTGTTCTGCTTTCACTTTGTGTACCCATGAATTCGAAACTTCGATAATCAAACCAACCAAAACTAAAAGAAAAAAAAAAAAACAGCTCTGGATTCGGAATCGCAGATAAAGAAAAGGACGATGACAATAAAGGTATTGTCGTCGCTAGATGCAGCTCGAATACAATGGTACCATTTCAAAGCGATCATAGTCGCAGGAATGGGTCTATTCACCGACGCATACGATCTCTTCTGCATCGCACCGGTCATGAAAATGATTAGCCATGTCTATTACCACGGAGACTCAATCAACACAGCCGTTCTCTCCACTTCTTACGCCATCGCTCTACTCGGCACAGCGACGGGTCAACTCGTCTTCGGCTACCTCGGTGACCGAGTCGGTCGTCGCCGGGTCTACGGACTTTGCCTAATCATCATGATCCTTAGCTCCTTCGGTTGTGGCTTTTCCGTGTGCACGACTCGTCGGTCTTGCGTTCTGGTTAGCCTCGGTTTTTTCCGGTTTATTCTCGGTCTGGGTATCGGTGGTGATTACCCGCTCTCGGCGACCATTATGTCGGAGTTTGCGAATAAGAGGACACGTGGCGCGTTTATTGCGGCGGTGTTCTCGATGCAAGGGTTGGGGATCCTGGTGAGCTCCGCCGTGACGATGGCTGTTTGCGTGGCGTTTAAAAAAGCTGGCGGCGGTTTGGAGGCGGAGGAGGAGGCTCCGGCGGAAGCTGACGTGGCGTGGAGGCTTATACTTATGATCGGTGCTCTTCCCGCTGCATTGACGTTTTACTGGCGAATGTTGATGCCTGAAACCGCAAGGTCCGTCCAAAACCATTTTACTCTTTTTTTTTTTGTTTTTACTGATATTAATTAATTAGTATTAATCTTAATATATTCCAATCACAAATCTGAAAGGACGTAATGCAGAAAGTTCTTGTCTCACTGTTTATTTTTCTTGTCTCACTATTTATCTCACACATATACCACAATTAAACGGCTCAAACATATTTTAGAACACTGCTTCGAATGAAATTTTTTGTTTTTGTTCGTGTGAACGCTTCTCTTGTTTAGGAACAAGATACAACCCAAAAAAACATTTGTATGTTATGAACTAATTTTTTCTGGTAATTGACGTGATTAAAACGATAATATATTTTTGATATAACTGTTCCGATCATATATAAGGTATAGATTCCTTGAAAAAATATTGTTAGTTTTGTTTACTCAAATAGCTATAGGTTCTATAGATGAGATTCTATGTAGGCATCATTTATTTAATTAAAAGGGTTACAAATTAGTGGTTAGTTTCAGAGGAGTCATTGACTTTTGTGAGGGATAGATACCAAACACTGTGGTATATACCTTTACACGCTACTTGTCCTTACGTAGTCAACATAAGCCATTTCAATCTTCACCAATCATACATTTTCTTTATTTTAATCAATAAAAATATTAGTTATTTATATTCTTTCATCTAATATTTATATACCTCAGGTATCAGCTCCAGCTAATCAACTAATTTTTTTTCATTATACCTAATTTATATTATCCCTACACGTACTCTTCCTATCTAGTTCGTCCGACACTCTCTTGCATTCATTAGAAAACAGAGTCAAAAACAATAAAAATCGATTTCGTGTATGCCAATTAAAATTAGTACTGATGCATGCAGATACACAGCACTTGTGGAAAACAATATCGTCCAAGCAGCTAAAGATATGCAAAGTGTCATGTCGATATCTGATGATATTTCCGACGAAACCACGACGGAGCCACCTCCTCTGCCGCCTTCCTACAAACTCTTCTCCGTTCGCTTCCTCCACCTCCACGGCCGCGACCTCTTTGCCGCCTCCCTTAATTGGTTCCTAGTAGATGTCGTCTTCTACACAAGCAACCTCCTTCTCTCCCAAATTTTCAGTCACTACTCCGATAAACCTTCTTCCTCCACCTCCGAAAACGTCTACGATGCAGCCTTCGAAGTGGCCGAATTAGGAGCCATCATCGCCGCTTGCTCCACCATTCCCGGTTACTGGTTCACTGTTTACTTCATCGACAAGATAGGTCGTGTCAAAATCCAGATTATGGGGTTTTTCTTCATGGCTGTTATTTATTTGGTCGCTGGGATTCCGTACAGTTGGTATTGGTCAAAGCATGATCAGAATAATAAAGGCTTTATGGTTCTCTACGGTTTGGTTTTCTTCTTTTGCAACTTTGGTCCCAACACTACAACTTTCATTATTCCCGCAGAGCTATTTCCGGCTAGGTTTAGGTCGACTTGCCACGGGATATCAGGCGCTGCGGGTAAGCTTGGAGCCATTGTGGGCACTGTTGGGTTCTTGTGGGCCACGAAGAAAGTGGGAGACGACGGCGATGATGTAAACCAGGTTCATCGCGACGTAAACCCAAACCGTATGAAAGTTGCTTTCTTGATTCTCTCTGGCGTTTGCATTGCCGGAATCTTTGTGACGTATTTCTTTACGAAGGAAACAATGGGAAGATCGTTAGAGGACAACGAGCACGAAGAAGAAAACAATGATGAGAGCGCAAATGAGCCACAGATTATTGACGGGCAATCCTCGGCGAGCACGTTGCTTCAGACACAATGATGATGGGAGATATTGAGCTCATGGTTAGCTCAAGTTCAGACAAAGGAAGTCACAATCATTGTTTATTTCTGTTAATTCTTAGATATTTTGCCCATGTTTGATTGAGGCTTTTTTATTAATTACTTCTTACCCAAGAAACTGTTTAATCTACGCTTGCTTCCTCTGTTTTCTTTGATTACTACCTACCCAAGAAACTTCTCAATCTAATCTTCCTTTGTTTTTCTTCTGTTTAATGCTCTCGTTACTTCTTCAATCATCATTTAATATTCAGTTCCGTAAGCTCAGAGTTCATTCTTTTTCTATAACTAGAAACTTGTTAATTCTCTGTTAGTTATATATTATTGAATGAAGAAGAATTAAAATTACAGTTTCATGATAAAAGTCATATCGATATGAAGATAATGATCAAATGCAGACAAGGGAGAATGATCTGATGATCATTTAGTTTTGGTGGGGAAAGAAGCCATCTTGTTGATACCACAAAGACCCTCTGGTTTGCCAGTGTTCCTCTTCATCCTGATGTAACCTTTCTCTCCCCATTTTGGTCCCCAAGAGTTCTTCACAATGATGTAATCCGAACCCTTGCTTGATCCGTACCCAACCGCAGCCACACCATGGTCCAGCTCGTCCCCGCATCGCCCATCAAACACGCCCTTCATATACCAAAAACACAATGATTCAAACATCAAGAAGATTAATCAATTAATCAACCATTTTCTTGATTCATAGGTTTTATAATGTACTTACGCCGCTGTAGAACTGGAACTCTCTACCAGAGGCATCAATGGCGACACTGAGAGGCTGATGAGCCAATGCCTTCAAGAGGCTCTTCTCATCGTTCGTAGGTACATCTTGGTGCCCATTGATAGTCACCATTTCAGATTCATCCTGTATAAAAACAGAGAGGATTAGCGTGATCAACTTAACTATTATGTTTTCTTTTAATTATCCTTGTTTTTTTTCGCATTTATGCAAAAACCTTTTGGGTCTCGCAAGTTCCTTCTTCCATGGAGTAAGGATAATCCTCTTCCTTGCGAAGACCTCCGTTCTTCACAATGTACTCAAAAGCATAGTCCATGAGACCACCGTTGCAGCCATTGTTGTAGGTTGTGTCACAGTCTATGAGTTCTTGTTCAGACAGTGTTGTCAAGTTTCCTGTCACAATCATGTTTATACCTTCCACTGCAGCTACTGTGGAAAACGCCCAACAACTTCCTGCGAAACAATTGAAAACGAAAATTTTAATGAAATTCGAGTCTTTAACACACCAGAGTCCAAGATTTGAGATTACCGCAAGAGCCCTGGTTCTTGACATAGCTCACGGCTCCTTTCTTTCTCCAGTCCACAGATTTGGGCAAAGCTTCGACGTCCTTATAAGCAAACTCTTCGTAAGATCTTTCATCGTCGCGTCTCACTATATCAGTCTTGAGCCCCAAATACTTATTCTTGAATTCTTCATGGCTCAAATCCGCAAACTCATTGAGACCAAGCCAGTAGCTTTTCACTTTCTTGTTAGTCTCGTCGATGTGCTTCAGATTATCCTTGAAAACTTCGAACCTAAGCAACTTCTCTTCAACGGTTTCATAAGCTTTCTCGAAATTGGAGATCCAGTTCTCGAAGAGTTCGATGAGTTTGTCATGAGACTCCAAATCCTCGGGGGAATATCCGACGATTGAGTAATCATGGGAAGCAACGAAAGAGAGGGAGAGAAATGCAGCGGATAAGGCAAGAACAAAACAGAGGATTCTTGAAGGCGAAGAGAGTGCCATTTGGGTAGTTCCAAGTTTGTTTTTTGTTAGTTGATAGAGTAATTGGAAGAAAAGGATTTATTTATATAGGCCGAAGATTTTGATAGATGTTGATATTTATGCTTTAGAGTAAAGTTATCTGAATCTGAATCTTGTATAAAGTCTGTATCTTTAAGCTTAGTTTGTCGTCCCTGAGGTTACTTTGACTCCAAGTAATAATTGTATATATTTTTTTAGTTATATGCGGTACCAGAACCCTCTGCTTCGTCCAGAAGTTCAATCATCTAAGAGAAGCCTCTGGACGATATTGATATATGATCATGCTCCTAATCAAGCCCACAGATTTAGAGGTGGACTAGGTGGTCAATTTGGAGTATGTAAAGATATTTTTAAAGATATGTAATTTAGTGGTTTATATTATTGTCGTTGTTGTGTTATTATCTAAATTCAAATCTGTATAATGTATATGTGGTTGAGAGAGCAAAATAACATTTTTTAATCTCGGTCTATTTTAGGTGTAAATATAAAAAAAAAAAAAAACACAAACATGCAACTATCTTTTATATATTCAAATGATAAAATGTAACCTCAACAACAAGGAAGTCCAAAAAGTGGCCCAACAAGGCAACTATGTAATTAACTGGTGACATATTTTGATTAAACTAAAGCATTTTCATCTGTTAGAAACTCAAATATATTATTTTAATAAAATTAAATTATTTATTTAAATTTTAAATCATTTAGACATTTGAACCAATCATATTAATACATGTATTAAATAAATTTCTCAATGTTCTAAGAGTATCTAATTTTAGAACCGTTTCTATATCTCTATCCAACTTTTTATTTTATTTTATATTTTTTAATTGTTGAGAAATTCATTAAGATACTGTTGATGGAGATATTCTAATGCAACTTCAAAATGTCTAGAAATCACAAATCCTATTCTATGCATTTTTTTTAGTAGCAATATAGAAAGGGAATATTTTTGAATATACCACTTTTTTGTAGGAAACTTATAAGATCTACCACTTTCTCAAAACATTGTGAGAAATACCACAATCTTGTGGAAGTGTGCAAGAAGAATGACAAGAATACTCTTATTGAAGTTGATATTTTTCAGCCAAAACATCAAAGATGAGTTGACATGACATGACATGACATGACATGACAGTTGCACAGTTTCCATTTTGTCTATTGCTGTTTATGTTTTGTCTATCGCTACTTATGTTTTGTCCATCACTACTTAAGTATGTTCAACATTTTTATAATGTTCATCATATTGTTTCCAACTAGTTATGTAAATCATTTATCTTAGAACTTTAAAAATAAATATATATGAACATTATTTTAAAAGTTTCAATATAAATGATGGACATAACTAATTGTCCATCTGTATTTCTAATTTTATAATATAGAATGGTGGACATAACTAGTTGTGGACAATACGATAGACATTATAAAATGATAAATAGCGATGGATAATATGGAAACTGTATGGTGGACATAACTAGTTGTGGACAATACGATATTATAAAATGATATATATAAATAGCGATAAACAATATGGAAACCGTGCAACTGTCGTGTCATGTCATGTCAACTCATCTCTGATGTTTTAGTTGAAAAACAATAATTTTAATAAGGGTATTTTCGTCATTTTTTTTACACATTTCTACGTGATTATGGTATTTATCATAATATTTTGAGAATGTGGTAGATTGTACAAGATTTTGAAAAAAAAATGGTAGATTTCATAATTTTTTTCATATAGAAAATATGGATCTTGGGCCCGTAATCACTTAATCCTCTTTCCTAATGCAAAATTATTCTAAAAGTCAACTTTCCGGGTTTATTCAGCAGCATTTATTGGATGGAAAAGGTGGAGACAAAGAGAATTAGCCCATTATAGAAAAACGGCACGATGTTCTACGTTCCCGATACTTCCCTTACCTGAACAACGCGCCGTTCTGGTTTTTTAAACGTTGCCGTTTCATGAGAGTGGTTAAAGTAGGAACATTATTCTGTAATGCTTGGAAAGTTGGAAATTTTTTTTGGGAAGTTGGAATGAGTGTTAGCTCTTTCTTTAAAGAGCTTTTTTTTTTGTTAAGTTCTTTGTTTAAAACTTTAATCGATCGATGTTATAATAAGCTCTTTTTTTGTTCACTGTTCTAATATTTTTTTAACAGAGTTCTTAATCAGGCTATCTAAAATTCATAAAACATGAGATCATTACAGTGAAGTATGTTTCTTTTGTCTTTTTATAAGATATTATTCTGTAAAGAACAAAGTTTGACCTGTCAATCCACCAAGGTAGATAACAAAGTCAGGAGGATCAGATCTTCATACTTATTAAAAACTTAATTTATTTTTATGACCACCAACCACTGTGAAGTAATTAACACCATATTTTCATAAAGTGAATCATTTAAAACATGAATGTGAATATCTGATGCTACTTACCACTGGTTCTACCTTTACAGGACAGATCTACTTGTGTAAACTAAATAAATAATTGGTATTTCTTTTGCAGGGACAAAATAACAATATATAAAAAAAGGAAAAAAAACATACCATTAGATCCGTTTGAGGTGGAGACACGTGGTCGGAGATGCTAGAATGATTTGGGAGCACGAACTCTATGAAGAAAAAGACCGTTGTCAATTTTTCTTAGGAATATATATCTATTATTTCAGAATTAACAAATATAGACAAAGGAACGTTGGATATTATTTCTCAAATTGCGCTGCTCAAAGAGAAATAAAATCATCAACTTGTCGTAGAATTAGAAAAATATACAGATATTCTATCATCGTTGAAACTTTTTGAAATTTATTGTTGGTGTATCCTGTTGTCTTTCAAAAAAAAATATATTTCATATTCGATTACTTGTTATATAAAATACTAGTAGAGGAGAAGTAATTGGTAGGGCATGAAAAGGTACGTGAGAGAGTGACAAAGCACTAATATTATAAAATCACATGCCCTCTCATTGACGCCATGTTCGTCTCCCATTGCACTTACCCCATCTGTCTCTTAACTTTTTATTTTCTAATAGTAATTTTAATGTTTTTTTGTAAATTTTAATGTTATTTTGTAGTAATACTTGTAATTTTCTTCCAAAATATCTTGTTTTTTTTTACCGCAAATTTGCAGTACATCCAATGATTGTGTGTGTGTATGTTTATGTCTATGAAGTATGAGCTTATATATATATATAACTAAGCCACATGCGCTTGTGAATTCAGCCTGTAAATTGAATCATGATTTGCACGAATTGTTAGCTTCCCCACCAATGTTAATCCCCACCAATGTACGACTTAAAGTGTGATATCTGAAAATTGAAATATTATATTCGGTTTGACAGGAAAGTTGTAAATATTTGTAGATTCGGTATTTTTATTACGCATCAATTTGTCATCTGGACTATGCTTAGTTTTCGTATGATATATCTGGATATCTAATAGGCTAGTTTGTAAAATGTGGATAAGCACTTATGTATATAGTTCTAAACTGAGATTTTGAAAATTTAAATGATTAAAATTTTAGGACTAAAGAAGATTATGGAAAAAAGACCAATGAGCACGTTATTAACTTGGGACATCGATTGAGATGTTGAATTATAACGTGGATCCTCTGTATTTGCATGTTCCACATTGATCCGGTCGTAATTTATTAAAACGTTTTTTCACCTTCATTGCTGTTTCTTTTTGGTCTCTTCTGCTATTTGGATATCATACAAAATTACTTAAAATTATAGTATATATAGGTAATTGTGTTAACTTCTTAAGATTCCAGCTCGTGACATGAGAAACTAAAAGAGTTAACGAGCATATCAAGTTACAAAAGAGTACAATTTTTTTTTTTAAAAGGAAAATTACCATAAAAAACTTCCAACTTTTTTATTTTTTCCAATTTAAACCTCCAACTTTTTTCGGTTTTCATTTTAAATATTCAACTAATTTATTTTTTTTAAACAAACCTCCAAGTAACATAAAATATACACAATTGAGGGTTGACTAACGGTCAACGCTAATTTTGTTTAACACCGTTAGTGATAATTNTTTGTTTAACACCGTTAGTGATAATTAAATTATTAATATTAAATAATTTCCAAAAAATTCAAAAAATTCCAATATATTCGAAAATATTAAAAACATAAAAAATAATAAATTTAAAATTTAAAATT